>SNQJ01S0181684.1:0-19238 GCA_010110895.2 Picea sitchensis
CAACAACATCATCAAATTTTAAAGTATTTGAACCAGAGACAGAGTTACTTACAGCCATGACCAAGCCATTCCAGCTTTCTGGCAATGAGCACAAGATTAGAAGAGCCTTGACCTCATCATCAAAGTCCACTTTTACAGAACTTCGTTGATTAGTAACCGTATTAAAATCATTTAAATGATCTGCAACAGACCCACCTTCCGACATCTTCATATTAAATAATATCTTCATTAGAAATACCTTATTGGACACCAAGAGTTTTTCATACAATTTGGCCAATGCGTCCATCAAACCCTTCGTTGTCTTTTCTTTGGAAATATTGAAAGCCACCGACGCTGCCAGGCTCAGTCGTATCGTTCCTAGAGTCTTTCTGTTAAGAATCCCCCATTCTTCGTCCTTCGTAGCCATCGACTTCTTTGCTATTCCGCCCAATGGTAGGAATAGATCCTTCTGATATAAATAGTCTTCCATCTACATCTTCCATAACTAGTAGTTTTGGCCGTTAAATTTCTCGACCCTAAACTTTCCATCTTCCGACATTGCTCCCACTCGAACCAGGAACCCTCTTTTCCTGCGAGTTACCTTTCGCTCTGATACCAGTTGTTAGAAAAACAGGACTGCGAAGCAATAAAATAAAACAAATGTGGAAACAAAACACAGAAGATACACAATACAATAGAGACACATATTTACGTGGTTCACCCAGTGTGGGCTACGTCCACCAGAGAAATTGTCAGGTCCTTTCTTTATTATTATCCAGCATATGAAGGGATACAACCTACAGCAAACCCGCTGTAACTTCCTCTTCTTTCTCTCACAGTCTTCTATCTCAGAATACAATATTCACCATCAACCATAGCCGCAAATACATTTCCCTCATAAAAGAGGGTTGCCTTCTAGGGCAAAAAACCCTAACATAATCTCTATCGTTAGATCTGTGACCTTATAATGAACGGTCCAGATTTACAATGAAATTACAATATACATTTACAAGGGTACCCCCCCCTCTGCACTCCTCCGCGTGGAAGAGTGTACATACTTTTGGGGTATAAATACTTCATGGGGTATAAACACGGCTGAAAGTAAAAGACCTCTGAATCAGGAAGATAATCAAGCTCCACAACCAACAACGTCCTCTACTGGAAGCCCTTTCCATCTGATCAAACACTCTCTGATGACCCTGCTCCTCAGTTTCTGCTCCCGGAACTCCAAAACGTCCTCTAGAACCAACTCCAACTGTCCCTCCTCATCCAAAGGGGGAAGCTCCTTTAATGTGCTAATGAATTGTCCCACTACCTTTTTGAGGCAAGATATGTGGAACAAGTTATGAATCTTGCTCCCCTTTGGAAGCTCTAGCTCATAAGCAACCTCGCCTACTCGGCGCATGATCCTGTAAGGCCCATAAAATCTGGGCTTGAGCTTCTCGACCCCACTTTTCTTCAAAGATGACTGTCTGTAAGGTTGGAGTCTCAAGAAAACCAAATCCCCAACCTCAAAGTTGCGCTCTATCATGTGTCTGTCCACACTCATCTTCTGGCGGTTTTGTGTCGTCTGTAGGTTCTCTTTCAGCAACTTGAGAATCTCCTGACTCTCTACGATCCAATCCTTGGCCTTGGGAGCCCTGCTTTCCCCGAAAACCAAGTCTACCAAAGTGGGAGCATCATATCCGTACAATGCTCGGAAGGGTGTCATACCAATAGACATGTGGAAAGTGGTGTTGTAGCAATGCTCTCCTAAATGAAGCCACTTTACCCATGTTCTCTGTTGTCCACCTACATAGTTCCTCAAATATCCTTCAACCCACTTGTTGACAATCTCGGTTTGCCCATCTGTTTGAGGGTGATAGCTAGTGTTGGGTGTTAGCTCTATCCCTACCCATCAAAACAACTCTCTCTAGAATGTCCCTATGAACCAACTGTCCGGGTCACTGACGATGTTCCTTGGTAACCCATGAAGTCTGAAAACCTCCCTGAAGAATAGCTCAGCTACATGTACTGTGTTGTACTCTGTCGGTATGGCATAGAAGTGAGCAAACTTGGTCAATCTGTCGACCACTACATAGATACAATCCTTACCCTGGACCTTGGGTAGGCCTATGATGAAGTCCATCGATATACTCTCCCATTTCTGCTCTAGAATTGGGAGTGATTGAAGTAGCCTTGCTGGAAGAGCATGCTCTGACTTGTTCTGCTGGCAAGTCACACACTCACTGACGTGTCTCATAACGTCTTGTTTGAGGCCCTTCCATGAGAACCTCTCCCTAATCTATCAGTAGGTTTTGAAAAACCCATGATGGCCTGCTAGCGGTGAATCATGTACTGTTGTGAGGATCTTCTTCTTGAGCCCCGAATCCAGCACCAAGTAGACTCTGTCCTTGTAGAATATGACATCGTCAATGACCCTATACCTGTCATCCTGTATCTGCCCATCCATAATCTCACAAGCGAACTTGTTCTTGGAATATTCCACTAACAAGTGGGATTTCCAATCTGTTGAAATCTCCATCAAAGAACATGTAGCAGGTCTCCTCGATAATGCATCGGCCACAATGTTCTTCTTCCCCTTGACATACTCTATGTCGAAGTCGAATGCCTGTACCTTCGTCGCCCATTTCTGTTGGCGCTCACTTAGGTCCTTCTGCTCAAGGAAATACTTCAAACTGTTGTGATCTGTCTTGACCACGAATTTGCTGCCCACCAAATATTGCCTGAATTTGGTCAAGGCATGCATGATTGCCAGCATTTCCTTGTCATAAATGGAGTACAACCTCTCAGGCTGACTGAGCTTCCTGCTCTCGAATGCAACGGGGTGTCCTCCCTGCATCAAAACTGCCCCGATACCCTCGTCGGATGCGTCACACTCTAGTACAAATGGCAAGGTGAAATCTGGTAATGCCAACACTGGACAAGTGCCCATGACTTCCTTCATGTGGTCAAAGGCTTTCTGTGACTCCTCGGTCCAGATGAATGCCCCATGCTTGGTAAGATCCCTTAGTGGTGCTCCAAGCTGAGAAAAACCTCGGACGAACCGCCTGTAATAGTTGCACAACCCGAAGAAACTCCTCAACTCTGTCACGTTCCTAGGCGTTGGCCAATCCAGAATGGCCCTGATCTTCTCCTGGTGCACCTGTAACCCCTGTGCATTGATGATGTGGCCCAAGTAAACCAACTCTATCATATCAAACTCACACTTGGACTTTTTGACATATAATGATTGTGCCTCCTTGATGCTCAATACCTCATCCAGGTGCCTCATATGCTCCTGCCATCTCTTGCTGTAGACCAAGATGTCGTCGAAGAAAACCAAGACTGATTTCCTCAGCTGATCCCTGAATATGTGGTTCATGCAAGACTGGAATGTAGCGGGTGCGTTGGTTAGCCCAAATGGCATAACCAGGAACTCAAAATGTCCAAAGTGACATCGAAATGTCGTCTTCTCTATGTCTTGCTCTCGAATGTTGATCTGATGATACCCAGAGCATAGATCAATCTTTGAGAAGAAAACTGCTCCATGCAATTCATCCATCAATTCGTCAATGCACGGGATAGGATACCGGTTCTTGATGGTTTTCTTGTTCAAGGCCCGGTAATCAATACACATCCTCATGGTGCCATCCTTCTTCAGAACTAAGACAACTGAAGAAGCGAATGGGTTGTTGCTTGGCCTGATGTGTCCCATCGCTAGCAATTCCTTGATTGCCTTCTCTATCTCATCCTTGAACCTCTTAGGATGACGATAGGGGGGTATGATCATAGGTTTGGCCCCCTCCTCCAACTCAATGGTGTGCGTCAGGTGGTCTCCCTGGTGGAATTGACCCAAAAACTTGCTGATGTCGTCCCAACAAATTCTTGATCTCTGTGTGATACTGTTGTCATCCCTCTGAATCCTTCTGCGTAGTGATCAAGAATTTTGCTGCATATGCTACCTCCCCATGTCTGAAGATCCTCTCCATCCTGTTGGTTGAAACTGTCCTGGGTGCTCCTGTCGACATACCTCTCAGAACAACCTTCTTCCTGTCACGGTCTCTGAACCCCATCTCCAAGGTTTGGTAATTGGTGGTGACTTTTCCCAAGGTAATCATCCACTGAACTCCTAGCACCACTTCTGTGTCAGATAGGTCTACATAAAATGTGTCTCTCATTGTGTAGTTGCCTAACTTTATCTCCAAGTTTGGAACTCTATCTAGACATTCCACTGTGTGGCCATCTGCTACTGCAACATCAAACCCCTCAAACTCCTCTATCTGAAGTGCCCGTCTCAATACCAGTGAAACGTCATTGAAGTTGTGGGTGGCCCCACCATCTATTAGGGCAATTGCTCGTTGCCCCTGAATAGTCCCTCTGATCCGGAGGGTATCATACCTAGGAACACCAGAAAGGGTCGCTATGACTCCTCCCTTTGCTGGTTTTTGGTTGTTAGCCTGCTCAGGCGGTTGTGGAACTACCGGAGGGTGGGCTCCTGCCGGTGTCGGTGGTTTACGGGGAGGTTGCTCTTTTGTCTGTGCTGACTCCTCCTCTGAACTAGTGGATCCATTGTCGTGCTCCTCCTCCTCACTGTCCCCCACTGTCTGCTGCCACCTCAATATAATGAATCTCTCCCTTGCCCATGCACCTATGACCTGGGACCCAAGGGTCTCTGCAGTTGAAGCAAAGCTTCTTCCTCATAAGCTCTCGCCTCGTCTCATCATCTAGCTTCTCCTTGCCCTTTCATTCTTTCTGGAATGGCTTCCTGTCTCGATCCTTCTGGGGTACGAAGGGTTTGGAAAAGGGTTTAGTCTTTGGCACTGAGTCTGCCAAATCTCGAGTGCGTAAGATGGCATCCTATAAGGTGGGCAGCCTGTATGCCTTCACCCATCCTCTCAAAGGCTCTATGAGCCCCTCTGTGAATAGCATGATTAGCCTGGGCTCTGATATATCTGTCACTACCACGGCTACCCGTTGAAACTCCATGATGAACGCCTCTGTTGTGCCAGTTTGTCTCAACTGGGCTAGATCCCTGAAGTGAATCTCGGGATCCCTCTATCAAACCTGTCCATGAGTCTCTTTGTGAACTCCCTATAGGAGGTGATGCCACTGTGACCCAATGTCACCAATCCATGGTGCCACCACTCGTGTGCCTCACCCTCCAAGTGTAAGGTAGCGAAACTGATGGCCTCTGTCTCAATCATCTGGTTGAGCTTGTAGTATGTGTCTAGCTTCTGTACCCAAGTTTTGGCGGTGCATTTGGATGATCCATCGAAAGAAGGTATGGTGAGTTTACCAACTTTCCGGATGAAATCAATGTTATGCCCCTGCTGCTGCTACGGTCCTCCTCTCTATGACTCTCTGAGGCAGTTCCCGAGTCTAAGCCCACAATACTCGAATAGGGTCATGTCCTGATAGAAGTCACGGCCCAATGTTGCATACTCCCTCCTGTACTCTACAATGTCCTCTACATGAGTGGGTAGCCTCTGTGATATCGGTAGTTGTGCTGCTACTGGGGTTGCTCTCTGGAAACTGGGAAACAAAGGTCTGGGAATCCTTCTCGAATGGGTGTATGTGCGAGTAGGAGACTGGGGTCTACTACCTGCCCCCGAGTTCCTCTGTGCTGCACATGGGGCTTGTGTGTTTGGGGTGCCCATGATAGCCAATCTATCAGCCAACTGTGCCAAGGACTGAGTCATGGCCCACTGACTAGCTACTATATCGCCAATAACCTTCATGAAGGTGACCTCTAACTCCATGGGGGCCTTACCACTGCCCTTCGGTCGCTCATAGCTGTCTCCTAGCATCCTTTCTTCCTCGCGCTCTGCTTCCCTGTGCGCCTCTTCCTCTTCCTCTGAGCTGGGATGGAAAAGAGGAAAGTCAGGCCTCGACCCTCTTTCCTTGCGTCTATCATAAGTGACATATTTGTCCCCTTCGTGCTCACAGCCATCTGGGTCTTCTTTTGCACTCATCGTCTTTACAGGCTAGCAGGACTAAAGCTCTGATACCATTGTAATGTTCCTGACTTGGCTAGTCTAGGAAACGTTGTTAATGTGTTTAGGATTAGTTGTTTACAGCAAATAATAATAATGGCGACAAAAGACTACAAACTTATATTATGAAATCTTCGTGGAGTACAAATGTCGAATGCGGCTGAATATAGTGAATCGCTCGGCTAGATCGATGACAAAAGGATCTTAGCCGGAAATACCAAAAAAACAAACTAAATGATGTGCCTCTCCCTCTTGGGGAAATCGCGCCCTGGTGATTCCACTGTCGAAACCGAACGAGAAACCAGGCGAAAGTTGCGCCTTGCCTTCCTCTCGAAATGGGTCGGAGGGGAATCTCCGAACTCTCCCTGTATGGAGCGATTCGATCCATTGAACCTCCTCAAAAGTCGCGCCCTCGCCCTGAATAAGCGCGCCCTCGCCCTGAATAAGCACGCCCTCGCTGCTAGACCCTGCGTAATCGTTGTTGACGAATGATGGAAGACCTATGTGATCTTCTCGATGACTAGGGTGTGTCTCTCAACACCGAAATCAACCAACTGGTGTCTTCCTCTTGGAATCCACTGAACTATCTCTCCTGAGATGCGCCTTACTCCTCACTGACAAGTCATAATCTGCATAATGATGAATTAGGTCGCTGACCCTTCTCTTATAGCTTTCCCACACCCTAATTCACTGTTTGACTTCTAATTTTAGCTTGTCTGTTCTATTTTTAGTTCTTAATGACAAAAAAGTGCTTTTACCCACTTTTAGCTCAATGTCACTTTCCGAACATAACACCTTTGACTGGAGTGACCTCTAGTAACCTTGTTTACCCCTTTTCTAGCCCTGGCTATAGTCTAATAGGGCGATTTTGACTAATAAGCCTCCTCTCTGGAGCTCCTATTTGGAAAGGGACATTACAAAGCCCAAGTGTTGGGTGTGCGTCAGACTCTGGACTGAGTTGTGATGACGTGTGGTCTCTTGCTTTGTACTCCTCTGGACTGAGTTGAGTCAGTTTGAGATGGTCACCTGCCTTGTACTCCTGTGGACTGAGTTGAGTCGGCTTGAGATAGTACTCATGTGGAATCAATTGAGTGATCTGTTGAGTAAGACGTCCCTGTAGCTAAGCACAGGTGGACGTGTCCCTAGTGGTTGAGCACTAGTGGACGTGTGAGATCCTTGCTATATTGTCTGAGAGTAAGATTTACTTATAACCCTAATTTGTGATGTAAAGGGTACAAGTCGGCCCCACCATATGTAAGATAATTAATATTGTGTAATGATTAATTATATTATTGAGTTATTGAGGTCAACCCTATTGGACCAATAGACACACCTTTTGTTGTGTCAGCGCTTGTATAAATAAAAGTGAATCCCCATTGAGGATTACACACTCTCACTTGTCAACTCGAAATTTCAACAAGTGCATGTACGGCTGAAGTGTGCACCTCTCTTGGGCGCTAGGTTCTAGGTTTTTGTAAGCACCCTCTTGTGTGCTAGGTCTATGGTGTTGGGGGATCTTCTCTTGAGAATATAGCGAAGGATTGTTGGGGTTTTCCCTTGTTTGAGAAGGGTTTCCCCATGATATTTCTTGTGTTCTTGTGCATGGTTATTCTTCTTGTGATCTTGGTTATTGCAACACTTGTGTATGATGTTGTTGCATTTGTTTATGGTTCAAGTACATGCTAAATGAAATAAACTACATGTGCATGAGCCAAGCATAGAGAAAATTCAACATGGTATCAGAGCAGAGTTCTTGAAGAACCATTGCACATGTTTTCAAGCCAGCCGTCACCTCCCAGTTGCAAAAAAGTATGACCCTCCCTTTTTTGGCATAGGAGTGTACGACCTCTTTCAGCGCATCTCCAGAGACTCTCAAATTGCAAATCAGAGAACTTTTGACTTTTGGTGCTAGGGTTTCTAGGGTTTCTGCAGAAATTTCGATTTTAGGGTTTCTGCAGCCCATTGAAGGATTTTTTCAAGCTTACCAGTGTTCTTCTGACCTTCAAGGCTTATTTTTGGCAGCCATAAGTCCAACGAAACCTAAGATTGCTAGCCTAGCCGTTAGGGTTAGCCGTTAGGGTTTGTGGAAGAATCTACAAACCATGAGGAACAGAACTTTGGTGGAAGATAGGCTTGATGGATCAAGCAACTTCAGTTCCTGGAAATCAAGACTACAGATTACCATGGAAGAGGATGACTTATTGAGTTTGATAGAAAAGACTACCAGAAACAGCTACCGATGAAGAGAAAGATGATTGGAAGGCAAATGACGTCAAAGAAAGGAAGATAATCATCTATTCAGTAAGAGATCATCTCCTACCTCGTATTGCCAGCTTGAAGCAGCTTATGAGATGTATGATGCATTGAAGAATATGTTTGAGAGTAACAACACCCTCAAAGCCCTTATCTTGAAGAATCAGCTTCAACATATCAAGATGACAAAAGCTAACATCGTTGCTACCTTCTTCATGAAGATTTCAGAGATCAGAGATCAGTTGGGTGCCATTGGAGAAACCATATCAGATAGAGAGCTTGTCTTGATTACTCTCAATGCTCTTCCAAGATATTGGGAACCATTTCTTCAAAGTATCAGTGGTAGAGCAGATCTACCTGGATTTGATCGTCTATGGACAGACTGCACCCAGGAAGAAACCAGACTTATAGTAAGAGGAGTGCAAGACTCCCCTCATGATGACAATCATGCTCTTGCTTTCCATACAAAAAAAGGAAAAAGAATAAATAGAAGAAATGTCAACAAAGCATTCAAAGACAAGAAGACTTCATCAGCTTCAGGTCATGATCACAGAAAAGACAAATCAAAGATTCAGTGTTTCATATCTGACAAGTATGGACACATTGCGAGAGATTGTCCTACTAGGAAGAAAGGAAGACAACTTGCCTCTATTGTTGATGTTGATCCAGAACCAACTCAGAGAAATGAAGACATAAAAGATGAAGCCTTCTTCTTCATATCAGCACTCTCAGGTACGGTTCCTACTGATAGTGATATTTGGCTAATTAACAGTGGTGCCTCCAAGCACATGACCAGATATAAAGATCATCTGACGAACCTTGTTGAGAAAGAGTCCAGTCTACATGTTGTACTTGGAGACAATGCTAGATATACTGTGAAAGGGGTTGGAACTTCTACATTTCAACTAGAATCTGACATACCCCTTCAGTTGAGTGAGGTACTATATGTACCTGGGATGAAAAGGAACCTTGTCTTTGTTTCTGGAGGATAAAGGCTACAAGGTTAACTTCTCTGAAGGAAAAGTTCTTGCATGGCACAAGAACTCACATATGAATTATGCCCGAGTGATTGGTGTTCGAGAAAACAGCTTATACAAATTGATTGTTCGACCAGACCAAGCCCTGTTACATGATACTATCAGCTTGAGCAAGCTATGGCATAGGAGACTTGCTCATATCCATTATAGAGCCCTTCCTGCTCTAGGGAAGATCGTAACAGGCCTTCCAGAGATACATGTTCAACATGATGGTGTTTCAAGAGGTTGTGCTCTTGGCAAGAATGTCAAGGGGTCCTTTTTAAGCAATGACAGCAGATCCAAGGGGATCTTGGACTTGATACATTCAAATGTGTGTGGACCCATGACTGTTGCTTCCTTAAACGGATATTTGTACTATGTGCTCTTCATCGATGATCACTCTCGGAAGACGTGGATTTATTTCTTGAAGACCAAGGATGGGGTCCTTGCGAGATTTCAAGAATTTAAAGCTCGGGTTGAGAACCTGACCAAGAGGAGGATCAAGGTGTTGAGATCAAATAATGGAGGAGAGTACACCTCCAGGGTCAGTGATTTTTGTATTGAGGCAGGGATCAAGAGGGAGTACATTGTTCCTTATAACCCTTAGCAAAATGGGGTTGCAGAGAGGAAGAACATAACCATTATTGAGGCAACCAAAGCTATGATACATGATCAAAATCTACCTATGATTCTATGGCCAAAAGCATCCATGACAGCAGTGTATGTTCAGAACAGGAGTCCTCATCAAATTTTGAAGAACATGACTCCCGAAGAAGCTTTCACCGGAGTGAAGCCTGAGGTTGGACACTTCAAGATATTTGGGTGTCCAGTATACTTTCATGTACCCAAGGAGAAGAGAACCAAGCTAGACCCTTCAGGCAGAAAGGGCACATTTGTGGGGTACATTGAATCTTTGAAGCCATACCGGATCTACATCCCTGGTCAGAGACAGATTAAGGTGACCAGAGATGTCATCTTTGAGGAAGAGATAACCTTTCGAAGATCCAGAGAATCTCAGATGGAGATTGACAACGAGACAGTACCTTCTCCCCCTTCAGCAGTTCAGAGGGAGACAGTCATTGATCCAGTAACTCCAGTTGATGTTCCCAGAGACATTGCAGTAGGCCATAAAAGGCCTGCCTGGGCTCGACAGAGTCTGCAGGAGGCAGAGGGACATGCAGCTCCTTAAGGCACATTCCGAGAGAGCAAGAGACCATAGAGATTTTCGAGCTACATTTCAGTTATGAGCCACATCATTGATATTGAGCCTTCTTGTCATGGAGAAGCAACAGGTCAGCAGGTATGGCAAGATGCCATGATAGAAGAGTATCAGTCCATCATGGAGAAGTCTGTGGTGACTTCCAAGTGGATCTATAAGATCAAGCATGTAGCTGATGGAAGTGTCGAGAAGTACAAAGCGAGATTTGTGGCTAGAGGATTCTCTCAGGTAGAGGAAATTTATTATGATGAGACATTTGCTCCTGTAGCCCGATACACTTCCATACGTACAATCATTTCCCTAGCAGCATCCATGGGTTGGAGACTACATCAGATGGATGTAAAAATAGCCTTTCTCAATGGTGAGATTGAGGAAGAGGGATTCGTGATACATGAGCAGAAATCTCATGTGTGCGGGTTGAAGAAAGCCATGTATGGACTAAAGCAGGCACCTCGTGCTTGGTACGAGAAGATGGATGGATTTCTGATGAGTTTGGGCTTCAGTAAGAGTGTTGCTGATCCAAACCTATACTATCACATTGTTGGTGACGAGTGCCAGATTTTAGTCCTGTATGTTGATGATTTATTCCTCACTGGTTCAGAAAGTCTTATTGTTGAATGCAAGCGTGCATTGACTTCTGAATTCGAGATGAAGGATCTAGGTATGATGCACTACCTCTTGGGACTAGAAGCATGGCAGAGGACTGATGAGATTTTCCTGAGTCAAGGAAAATATACAGTGGAGATATTGAAGAAATTTGGTATGAAAGACTGCAAATCCATGCCTACACCGACGGTGATGGATCTGAAAAAAATGAATGAGGCTACTACTGATTCAGGCGAGATTGATCCACATCTTTACCGACAGCTGATTGGATCATTGATGTATCTCGTGTTGAATTTAATGCAGCTGCAAGAGCCATTCTCCTGGACGATGGCATAAGACCCTAGTTATGGACTAGGGCCCCCAGCACACTCCTAGGGTTTCTTGGTATGAGACCAAGCAGTGAGAGCCATGGCAAAATACCCTTGTGAGGGCCCCCAGTAGATGACTAGGGTTCTTGGTCTAGGACCAATCAGTAAAGACCCTAGATGTATTCTAGGGCCCCTGGATGTGTTCCAGGGAATCCTTGCCATGTTCTTGGATTGATCCTTGGATGTGTTCCTTGGTGGTTAATATAAGTTCCTAGATGTGTCTAGGGCCCCTGGATGTGTTTCAGGGAACCCATGCTTAAAGCATGGGTTGATCCTTGGTCTTGTACCTTGGTAGATAAGACCCCATATGTGTTCTGGAGCAACCTGGTCTTTGAACAGGTAGATCTTGGTGTAATACCAAGATGTGTTGATGTGTGATCCTCTTCCTCTCTCCCAGGATGGTACATGGGACCTAGGAAGACTATGAAGAGAGGCATGACCACATTGTGTGATGTACCCCCTTATGCAGTGATGATAAAGTTTATTGGTCACCTTGAGATTCATCTGGACATGTTTTGCCACTAAGAAAACCCCTTGTCTTCCTAACCCCGTGTTTAATCTTCACCCTTGGTTTTTGAATTTGGGTATGAGTGGGGTTTTTATTTTTGTGTTTTGGGGTTTTTAAGGTTAAATTAGAAATATTAATTAATATTTAATTTGACATATTAATTTAATATTTATATTAAATAATGTCATTTTATTAATTAATATTTTATTAACCTAAACCCTAGCCTAAAACTATAAATAATAACCTTACCCTCACTATTCTTACACTCACTCACACTCACTCTCTCCTCTTCAAAGTGGCGGATATTCCTGTGATATTCTTCCTCGGTCTTGCGGCCCCAATTGACTGTTCAAGTTTCGGTTCACATTTCTTTGTGTTGAAAGGTGGTATCTAGGTGTTATATTGTTGGTTGTTCTCTTGCTGATTTGATCACTGCTGCCAGGTCACTGTTACTACACAGATCTGCCTTTTTCTAAGCAGTCGGCCACCCTACTACACAGATATGCCTTTTTCTAAGCAGTCGGCCACCCTACTATACAGATCTTCCCTCTTCTAAGCAGTCGGCCACCCTTCACTCCACAGATCTGCTCTTTTCAAGCAGACAGCCCTCCTTTCTCTGTGTGAGATCCATGTGATATAGTTGTTGGCCCTCTACTGTAGGTTGTCGTCTACCCTGTGTACAAATCTGGAACTAGTGAGGGTCGTGGTTGTCCTTCCAGGCTTCCTTTCATTGCTGCCACACGTTCTCTAGCTACCAGATCCATCCCTGTGTGTGGTTGTTATAAGGGTTTGTTGTTTAAGCAAACAATTTGGGGTTTTGTCACCTTTCTTTGGGGTTTTTCTCTTTTGGCAAAAGAGTCCTATGATCTCCTTGACAGAGATCAAACCCTAAGTGGTTGATCTATGAACCTAAACTAGATATGAGCATATCACGGAGGATTACATTCACTTGTGTGCCAAGCTCCTCTATCATTGTTCAAGAGGTAAATCTCAGAGGTAAGTTTCAGTTGCATTTGCTTCAGTTTGAGTTACTTGTTCAAAGTTCAGATCTACTAGTTTTGCATACTCGGAAAGAATTGTTTGTTTCATATCTACTAGTTTTGCATACTCAGAAAGAATTGTTTGTTTCAGATCTACTAATTTTACATGCTCAGAAATATTTGTTGTTTTAGATCTATAATTGTTGTTTTTAGATCTACTGTACTTCTTATGTGCCTTTGATCAGAAATCTTTATTTAGATCTGTTGTGTACTTGTTGATCTAGTAAACAGAAAATTTTTGAAAAGTATTATTTTTGTTCTTTTCCCTATTTCTAACATCTGGTTAACACCAGACTTGATATATGCTATGCAGTGAACGTACTTATTCAGTTTATGAGTCAGCCGAGACAGACTCATTGGATAGCAGCGAAGCATGTGTTGAGATATCTACAAGGAACGGTTGGTTATGGCCTGAGATATGCCTCTGGTGTAGACATGAGATTGCAGGGATATGTTGATGCAGATTGGGCAGAGAGAGCAGTGGACAGGAAGTGCACATCTGGTTGTTGTTTTACTTTGGGATCTGCCATGGTTTCCTGGTATAGTAGGAAACAAAGCTCTGTGGCTTTGAGTACCGCAGAAGCAGAGTACATAGCATTATGTGTGGCAGTCCACGAAGTTGTGTGGCTTCGCAAGCTCCTTGCAGATTTATTTGGTCATAGATGGTTCCACTATTGCGATAACTAGAGCTGTGTGCATTGTGAAGCTCTCAAAGAATCTCGTGTTTCACGATAAATCGAAACACATTGAGATCAAATACCATTATATCAGTGATATGGTGCAGAGGAAAGCAGTACACGTGCAGTACCTTTCTACACATGAGCAGGTTGCAGATGTCTTCACCAAACCGCTTGCCAGGATGAAGTTCGAGTACTTCTGTGAAAGACTTGGCCTAGTGGAGAATGCCTCCCTAGCTGAGAGGGAGTGTTGTTGATTGCAGCTTCATGAGACATCCTCCAGATCGTTCTCCTCTAGATTGAATTGAGACATCTGTGTGAGGAAGCCCAAGTGTTGGGTGTGCCCATGTGATGGGTGCGCGTCAGCTCTGGACTAAGTTGTGATGACGTGTGGTCTCTTGCTTTGTACTCCTCTGGACTGAGTTGAATCATCTTGAGATGGTCTCCTGCCTTGTACTCCTGTGGACTCAGTTGAGTCGGCGTGAGATGGTACTCATGTGGACTTAGTTGAGTGATTTGTTGAGTATGACGTCCCTGTGGCTGAGCACAGGTGGACGTGTCCCTCGTGGTTGAGCACTAGTGGACGTGCGAGATCCTTGCTATATTGTTTGAGAGTAAGATTTACTTGTAACCCTAATTTGTATGTAAAGGGTACAAGTCGGCCCACCATATGTAAGATAATTAATATTGTCTAATGATTAATTATATTATTGAGTTATTGAGGTCGGCCCTATTGTGCCAATAGACACACCATTTGTTGTGTCAGTTCTTGTATAAATAAAGGTGAATCCCCATTGAGGATTACACACTCACTTGTCAACTCGGAATTTCAGCAAGTGCATGTACGGCTGAAGTGTGCACCTCTCTTGGGCATTACGTTCTAGGTTTTTGTAAGCACCCTCTTGTGTGCTAGGTCTATGGTGTTGGGGGATCTTCTCTTGAGAATATAACAAAGGATTGTTGGGTTTTTCCCTTGTTTGAGAAGCGTTTTCCCAGGATACTTCTTGTGTTCTTGTGCATGGTTATTCTTCTTGTGATCTTGGTTATTGCAGCACTTGTGTATGGTGTTGCTACATTTGTTTATGGTTCAACTACATGTTAAATGAAATAAATTGCATGTGCATGAGCCAAGCATAGAGAAAATTCAACACATACTGCCCTTGGATTTGGACCTGAGTTGGCATCCATGCCTTCTCTAGAAAGTTTCAGTCTTTGTGTTGTAGTTTTTTAATATTCAAGTGTTGTTAGTATGACTGTTGTATTGTTTCTGCTGTAAGAACTCTAGAATGTGCTATCAGATTGCTGCTAAATGTTGCTGAAATTATTGTTGTTATTGAAGATTTTCCAGGTCCTATCAAGCTGCCAACTAGGTCTATCATTGACCTCAAGTTGGCTCTAAGTTTCAATTGTCAATGAAGGTTTTGTTGTTGTTTTAGGACAGCCAACAGTTCACGAACTTCTTGTTGATTTGTTACGGTTACATTCACAATTTTAGGTGCTCTAGCATGTAGCTTTAGTCACCAAGGGTCAGCACATGCATACTAAAATAAATGTAACACACCTAGAGATCTTTACAGCTGAAAATGCAGTAGTTCTACACTCTAACACACATGAATTGAACACGGGTATTTTTGGTCAACATGACCCTGGATAAAACCCCCCCGCGGAAAACCAGTTTGGAATATATGTCTATATATATGAGGAGAATAGATGGTGGAATACAACAAGTACAAAATATAGATGAAACTGATACAATAGCATCTTGATCCAAGCTGAAATACAAGTACAAATGTAGCAAGAAAGCCCTAGGATGGTGCGCCCCCAAAAATGTTGCCAAGACCACTGAAATGGAGCCAGATGCCAACTGGAAGCTATGAACAGAAAACCCCTCCACAATACTCTGATACTGAAGTGTAGCCTCCCTCTGAAACAGATCTCACTGCAATCTGAGCCCTCTAAGACCTCCCCACTACTGTTGCGCCCTCCTCACCAAGTGCACCCTCCTCAACACTGGAAACTCCTCAGTTAATAAACAAGGCCCTAAGCCTGCTGGCTATCTCCATAGAAGGAAGGGCCTAAGCTAGCCTCATCCAATGCAACAAACCTCATCTCTATGCTCTCTCTCTCTCAAACTCTCCAAGTGAGCAAATGAAGGAATGAGCTCCTCCTTGCCCTTTGTGCCCTTCTTGAACCTCCATAAGGAAACCAAAATGATCAATGGTTGAGATCATCCCATCTTCCATCTAATCAAAGGTTGAGATTTCTCCAAAAGAATCTCACTCAAAAACCCACTTTCGGTTAAGTTTCCTAAGTTCACTTTATGTCTCCTAATTCACCCACAAAGTGAATTAATAGTCATTTTAGGCATAAATGACCAAATTTCACTTTTGACTTAAATCTCCTAAGTCAAAGTGAAATTAGACATAAAGTACAAGGCATAGTACTTCCCACATGTGTTTAGGAGCTCACAAACACATGGGGAACACCACCCAAGGTACATAATCTCAATACTCCCTCTTACTGAGGAAGTTATTTCTCACCAAGCCCATCTTGTCTCTGAAGTAGACATGTTTGCCCCTTGGCAGGGCCATGGTGAGGATGTTTGCACTCTGCTCGTCAGTCGATATATATTGTAACTGCACTGCGCCTCTCTGAACCCAATCACGGATGAAGTGATACATGATCTCAATATGCTTCGACCAGTCATGGAAAATTGGATTCTCAGAGAGTTTGATACAACTCTGATTATCACAATGTATGACGGTTGGTGGCATCTTCTGACCAAATAATCCTACCAGCATCTTACAAAGCCAAATGGCCTCGCAACTGATCTGACTGGCCGCCATGTACTCTGCCTCGGTCGAACTCAAAGCAACTGACTTCGGCTTCCGACTGAACCAGGAAACAAGTCCTAACCCTAAACCAAAGCAGCACCCTAAGGTGCTTTTCTTGTCAATAGCATATCCTGCCCAGTCCGAGTCGGTGTAGCCAACCAAACTGACCCCATCACCTCTGATATAGTCTAGGCTAAAATCAATTGTCCCAGCAATGTACCTAAACACATGTTTTGCCCCAATCATGTGAACACTCCTCCACTCTACCATATGTTGGCTGAGAGTGTTCACAGAAAAACAGATATCTAGTCTGGTGTTAACCAGATACATGAGTGAACCGATCAACTGCCTGTAAACTGTAGCATCTACCAACTGGGAATCTGAAGCACTAAGCTTCTTCCAGTTGGTAATCATGGGTGTCGACATAGGTCTACAGTCCTCCATCTGAAATCTGCTCAGAATATCTGCAGCATACTTCCCCTGCCCGAGAAATATGTGTCCCTCCTCCTGCCATACCTCCATACCCAGAAAATAGTGCATCAACCCAATACCACTCATCTCAAACTCTTATGCAAGTCCCAACTTGCACTCTGCTATGAGGTCCTCGGCTCCTGTGATGAACAAGTCATCCACATATAGGATGAGAATGAGCGCGTCCTCACCTCTAATGATGTAATAGAGGTTAGGATTAGCATCGCTCTTCTCGAAGCCCATCTGAAGCAAGTATGTGTCAATACGTGAATACCAAGCTCGGAGAGCTTGCTTCAAACCATAAAGTGTCTTTCTCAAAAGACACGTGATTCTCCCTGTCACTCACCTCAAACCCCTGTGGCTGCTCAATGTACACCTCCTCATTTATAAATCCATTCAAAAATGTGGTCTTCACATCCATCTGATGAATGCTCCAACCCATCTCTGTCGCTATGGCAATTAATGCTCCTGATCGAGGTGTATCTCGCAATTGGTGCGAATGTTTCATCATAATCGACTCCCTCTATCTGAGAGAAGCCTCGCGCCACAAAACGGGCCTTGTGTTTCTCTATGTTTCCATCTGCAGCATACTTGGTTTTGTACAACCACCTAGAAGTCACAACTGACTTCCCCACTGGCCTCGGAACCACCTCCCAAACATCATTGTGCACAATGGAGTCATACTCCTCTACCATGGCCTCTCTCCAGACCCGTTGGTCCACTGCCTGCGCAAATGTCTGTAGCTTAGTATGTATGATACTCGTCACTAGTGCCATATATGCTCCAAATCTGACTGGAGGTATACTCTCTCTGATCTGGCTCTTGGGCTCACCTACGTTCTCCTTGGCCTCCTTCAGGGTCTCCTAAAACCATCTAGGTCTCCTCTTCCCTGAAGTGGTCAACGAAGAAGGTCTCTTTGCCCAAGAGTGACTGCCTCAAGACTAGTCTCAATACTCTGAGAACTTGAAGCCTCTGCCCCCTCTGACTGAACATCCTCTGACTGCGACCCTGAAGATGTGCATGGTGACCCTGTCACCCCTGATACTGGCGTACCGAAAACATGAGGTTGTGCTCCCTCTGAGGCATCAATCGGTGCCTCTGCATCATCCTCAACACTGACTCTCAACTCAAGAGAACTTTGAAAAGCCCTACCCTCCTCAAATCCGACATCTCTGCTCACCACCACTCTCCTAAGTGATGAAATGTAGATACGATAGGCTTTGGACACCTCTAAGTATCCAACTAGAATCCCCTATTGGGTTGTGGGGTCTAGCTTTGTCCTCCTCTCCGAGGGGACATGAGAATAGGTCAAGCACCCAAAGATCCAGATGTGCTTGACATCGAACCTCCTACCAATGAAGGCCTCCTCAGCAGTCATCTTCCCCAATATCCTGTGGGGGCTCATGTTTTGCAGGTAAACTGCAATAGCACTCGCCTCTACCCATAAGTACAAAGGAAAACTTTGATCGTGCAGCATGGATCTCGCTGCACCGGTGATAGCCCGGTTCTTCCTCTCGGAAACCCCATTCTGCTGGAGATTGTATGGTACGGTCATCAATCTTTTAATGCCATGCTGGGCACAGAAGTCTATGAACTGTCTGGAAGAATACTCACCCCCGTTATTCGACCGCAAGACTTTGATCCTCTTTCCAGATTGGTTCTCCACAAAAGCTCTGAACTCTTGGAATCGTTTGAAGACCTCACTCTTGGTCTTCAAGAAATAGATCCAAGTCTTCCTTGAGTAGTCATCAATGAATGTGAGATAGGACTTCTGAGTCATGGGCCCACACACATCCGTGTACTAAATCCAGTATCCCAGCGGACCTGGTATCATTGTTGGGGATCGAGGCCTTGGTAAACTTACCAAGCGCACACCCTCTGCAAACATCCTGATGCTTTGTATTGATTTGTGGCACTCCGGTCACAACCTCTCTCAATGCTCAGAGAGCTCCATGATGTAGATGGGCCATCCTACGATGCCATAACTCACATGTCTGTCTGTTGCTGTCGCTACTCACTGCCAATGCATGAAGAGGCTGAAAAAGAAATCTAAACAGTTTCCCATCCCTCACTCCAATCAATTGTCCTAAGGCAAGCGAGGACACCTTAGGGTGTGTTGCCGTCCTAATACACACTTGCTAGCGTGAGTTAAGTCCAACTCACTTAGTGTGTCCTCGGAGACACAATGTCTAGGTTCTCAGTCCACACTGTCACCTTGACTGGAACCTCTTCCTTCTAGGCTTACTCCTAGGGAAGCCAAGGGGGGTTGTCCCTAGTTACTAGATTAATTTT
>SNQJ01S0181686.1:5929-18554 GCA_010110895.2 Picea sitchensis
TTACTGAAATAAAACAATCTAATATATATCTAATTACAATTATATCTAAATTAAACTATTTAATGAAAACAGTAAACACTAAGCTATTTGACCTGGAAATGCTCCAAGTCTTCCCTGTGAATGATGACTTCTTAAGCTGGTTGGAGGAAGAAATTCACACCAGTTAGTCCTCAAGCTTCTTGAAAACGATCAGTTGCGCTGCTTCTTGAAGTGTTATATAGGACAAACAAGACATAAAAGAATATCATAACAATTTTCTGATTATAAACTACTGCAATAATGGAAACCTATTATGCAGAAAAACTTATATATTACAATTCGATTTATGAAGAAGACAAAGCGATCATTCACAAACTGAATCGACAACTGTTATGTCTTTTATCTATTGGGAAGCAACAAGATATGTATAACAGTAAAGAAATTATATCAATTGCATTTGATTTAGATAGCAAAGTAATACTAAACCATAAACAGGATGATATACTAAACCAGGAACAAAGTGTTGATATATTGAAAAGAAAAAGCTATGACAAAACACCAATTCTGCTCCAGTTTGCATCAGAATTACATATCCTTGTTCTCCCACAACTGAGGATCTACCTTATTAAAAAAATCATAGGTTTATATAGGTTTCTCACAAGGTAAAACATCCTTGTGAATAATAGCAAATAGTTTTACACAATCTGGGAATAATCCCAAAATCCCTTAAACTAAGTAACTAAAAATGCAAGAGAAATCCTTAAGATATCTTCCAACTGCTCCTCATATCCATTGCCAATTCGAATTTGCCTGTAATAGACACGAAGATCAAATTAGAGGAGTGTTTTATTAAGAAAACAATAAAAAAAAATGACTCTATAGACTTAGCTACAGAATCTTCTGATTTTGTAGCTGGTCTAGAATAGTAAGCAGGATCAGATAACGATCAGATAAAACCAAATTGAATTATGCTTTAATAATCATTGAACTACTAATAATTCGACCAAATTTATCATTTGAATCAAACCATATCAAAAGAAACGTAATCAAACAGGGTAAAAATAAATGCTCTGTTTCTAGTCACCATAAAACATGGTCAAACTTTTGGCAGGCCTGTTTTGTATCAAACAAATTAATCCTTGATTCAAGTCATATAAGATACGATGTAATCATAATCATCCACCACAATTGACCCAAAACAGTAATCAAATACAATCAAAATCGAAATCTTAATTATAATTCGTTACAGCTGTAGCAATACATAGTCGTTTCAATCAACAACAAAGATAAGTGAGCTGTGGATTATGCATAAGATTCTGTTGTAATCAAAATTGAGAAAGGTTGTCACGATATACTCAAAACAAAATATGCGTAGCAGCATTTACCAAAATTATCATCGATTTCAATATCAAAGTATGACACAGTAAAAAACAAAGAGCATTGCTAACTGTGAACTGGACAGTAATCAAATGAGATCGGGTCTACGACAATTATGGACAAATCATCATTCTGGGAATGTTGTTTTGGTTTCACACATTCATTTGTGACCAAATTACACAGTCATCTCATAACAGAAAATGGTCGATTTGCTTCATGGATTGAATGGCTAGTAATCGGGTTATAGTTACGAATTGCATCAACCCTTAATGTAAAACAAAACGCCTTTTTTAAACAAAATCAACATCGTATCTGTGTTGGTCAAAACCATACAAAGGTTAAATTGTAACAGAGCAACCATCGTTTATGTGCATGATAACCAATTCGAATCAAGAGACAGATCATGTTCCAAAATCTAAAATACAAAATGGCTTTCTAAAATAGAAGCAACAGAGTATTATATCATAACTAATTTTAAACAATCAAATTCAAAATATGATCATTTAGAATCAAAATCCAAATCCAACTCAAACTTTAAAAAAAATTCGATTTACCAAAACAAACCATGTACAGCAGTGCATGTCTTTGTAATCGAGCAAGTTGATAATGAACACATAGCTTATGATTGTGCCATATAAATGGACGAGGGTTATACCAGGTAGACTGCCGAGATTATGCCAATTTCGAATTGACAATTTCCGTGGCCGACTCGACATTCTTGAACAGGATAGAGCCAGTGTTTCATTGTTTCTTATCGGAGGGTTGCACCTTTGCACTTTGACCAGTGAGCTTTGCCACTTGGTTTTCCAAATCGTGGATTCTGGATTGCAATGTAGGTACATCCAAGTAGTATCTTTCCACCCATAACCCACATTGATTGCAAGGTGTAGCAACAGGTTGAGCAGTCGAGGGTTTCGATGATTCAACAAGGGTTTCACGAGGTGTTTCAATACCAGGGAAGTCAGGGTTATCCCGTAGACAAGGAGGTAAGTTTTTGACAAAATCATAAGGAGGATTGCCACACAGGCCCTCTGAGAAAGGTAACTCTTTGGCAAGAAAACGTTCAATGTCTGAGTCAAAGTCTTCGCTGACCACGATAGGCTCTGGTTTGGCAGGGGGTTTGCATTTATTCCTCGCCATGCGAGAGATCAACCTTGCATTTTCTTGCGTTTTGCATTAGCACCAGTATTTGCTTT
The DNA here is from genome assembly GCA_010110895.2 of Picea sitchensis. Taxonomy (NCBI): domain Eukaryota; kingdom Viridiplantae; phylum Streptophyta; class Pinopsida; order Pinales; family Pinaceae; genus Picea; species Picea sitchensis. The sequence goes on from SNQJ01S0181686.1 coordinate 8,482, forward strand.
AGTCTTTTTGGTTGTAGGCTTAGCAACTTCGGTCTGTTTAATCACAGCCATAGGTGAATTCGTAGGTGACTCGGGCTTAGGTTTGGGTAACAAAACATTAAAAGGCACAGGGGTAGGTCTTCTCTCGGTCACCATGAGCTTATCCACCTGTGGAGGGTTAGATTCTTCAAATCCATTACGGCTGAGAAAATCATGCCAAGAATGACGACGTAACCCCAACTCATGAACCAAAATCATTTTAATCAACCCCAAATGGAAGAGGCTAGTGTCAGCCTGGCTACGCTTGTATCGTTTAGCCATTTTGAACAAACTTCGGTGCAGATAGTGAGGCATGCTTAGTTCGAAACCCATAAAAACCATCAATAAACGAAGATGAAACAGAAAGACAAACCCGTACCTGCCCTCGCAAGTAATAAATTGCTTGATTACCATGAGGAGGTCATGCCAACGGGGTTTCAACATCCTTGCAGGCAAACCTTTGTCGCACGAGCGCACTGTTCCTGATTGGAACAGTAATGTCCATGGGACATCCTCTACCTTGCAACTTTCGACCATTTTTGTCTCGAGATAGGCAGGCTGGTTGCCAAGCTGAGAAACTGTTCAGTTATTTCAAGCTGGACATCTCCAACTTTGGCTCGGCAGCCATCAAACGACAAAGCAAATTGCTGAGCCACAATGATGTTGTAACCATCAAACTTCCTTATGAAAGCAAGCCACCCGAATTCCTCCAGGTCGTTATACGTGCCATCGAACATTAACAGTGCTTGGCACCCGTTGGGCTCGGCCCTTACGACAGATGCCATGGCTTCTGTCCATGGTGGGGTTTGGATCGAACAAACGAAGCACAAGGTCAAAAATGATAGGGCTTAACAACTTCAGCGCTCAAAGAGGCAAGAATTAGCTGCATGCGTGCGAAGGTGGTGGGATTACCACCGCCATGCATTGTATTAATGACCATGTACAGTGCTGTTATGATCATAATCACTTAAACCATTCGTATCGGCCAGCAAATAGGTGAATCATCATATCAACGTGCCACTCACCCGAGTCAGAACCAACACCATATGTGATAATCATGCACCAAGTGTTAACTTTAATCAAACACAGTACCAACACTAACCATCGATCTGTCGTGTCAATTCAATGTTCCAAACCAATGTTAATTCATTCATGCCAATACATAGTTTGAAACTGTTACTCGTTCCACGCGATATCAAACTCATAAACAATGTATCGAGGGTTCAAACCATAAAATCGAAAATCCAAAGGTTGATCAAAGCGCTTTTGCAAAGCTCAAACCATTACCATTTTATATGAAGCCAAACTTATGATATTGCCAAAGTGTTTTTAGCATAATCAAGTTATAAAAACATTGCAACTAATGAGCATATGAGAATGATAAGTTAAGAGTTCAAAACAATAAGAATTATATCATATATAAAACCAAAATCAATTATGATCCTTATGTCATCAAACATTACTCATAACTTAACATTTTATCAAAGAAATCAAGTTGCGCAATTAAAGTGAATGGATATAGTTTGAGAGAAACTTTTGTAACGAAGTGATAAACCAATGTTCAAGTGTCTTTCAGCAAATCATATAAAAGACGACGACAGTCAAAACAACGAGAGAGGTGTTTTCACACTTTCAGTTGTGAAAACCGAATCGACATCAGATTGTAATTATCGCAAAGATGAAACGAATGTCTAGTAGCACAATGCGACGATGATTCGTCGTTAATGCGACAATAGGTGTAGGCAGCTTTTTATTAGGACAAAATAAAAAAAAAGGAATTGGCTGCCAACATGTGGTTATTACATGTTTTGGATATTATTTGAATTATTTCTCATATTTAATATTTAAATTTTAGAAATATTTATGAGATTTACAAGGAGGCATGTGTTTAAATGGTTACCTAAGTGTGTTTATTTTCATAAAAAATAGAAAGGGAGTCACAAGGGGTCCCACCTACTTAGTTATTATTTAATAAAGACCCTTAATTATTATTATTATTATTATTTCTTCCCCTAAACTAAAACTAGTTAAGTTTAATCAACTTAGCTAAAAGAGGTAGTTGAACTACTTCAACTGATTTGGAATGCATAAAAGCCAAATGAGAAGGAAGAAGAGAGGGATAATAGAAGGAGAAAGGAATACTAAGGTTCCCTCATTTGTTTTCATGAGATAGTTCAGTTTTCATTCATTCTTCAGTTCATTTAAGACCTAATTCTCTTTTTGACAATAGGGTCCTATTGTAGATAGCAAGGTTCAAAGATGAACGACATCATTTAGATGCTTGTTTCAGAGGTGTTGATCTATCTTTGATAGTCTGTGTATACTTGTCTATTTATGGATTGAGTTTCATCGGTGATAAAGGATATTGTGCAGAGTCAAGTTGGTAGTGGTCTGTGGCAAGCTGATCCATATTTTAAAGTTCAGTTTTTACTTCTTTTCAGAGTCCTTTTGTATGGTTTTCATTGTGGATATCTAAATTTGACTTTGGTCCATGCCCTCACAGGGATTTTGTAAAGAGAAAGATACTTTGATTTCTTGGAATGAAATAAAGTGATTTCTATTCTATCTCATTTGTGTGGATATGTGACTTGGTTACTTTTTCTTTTGATCTCCACATTTACTTTCTGCAATCTGTTTATTTTTAGAAAATTATATAAAATTTTTATATTTTGCTACAATATTTTCATTTAAAAAATGAGCCTAATCCCTTGTAATTAATACATGTGGATTGGGAAATACTTTTTGAGGCTATAAACATAGGGTGATATTCCAAACTCCCTTGCCTTAGCCAGGATGGATTCGAAAATGCTTGAGTAAGATAAATCATATGTTTTCCTCAACATTTATTTGGCGACCATACTGGGGAGATCTTCCTTATCTCTCTAGTTGATTATATGCATGATTATCATTGAAAATTTTATTTTTTCTGCTTTCGATTCTTTGACTGTTTTCTTCCTTCATGACAGTAATTGTTACAAGGTAGCCCAATATTGAACCTAGTCTCAAAGACCAGACTAGCATTGCTTTAACTTTGTTTAGTACCATCCTAGAGACCGCCAACACCTGAGTTGAGCTTGAACTCTCATGGTCAATGACTGAACAAGACATAAGTGTCCGAGAACATTGGGAAGCCAGACAAAGGTAGCCTAGGAATCAGACATAGCTTTCTTTTTCCTAAAAGTTTGATCTTCTTTTCATGTCCTTAAACCCTCTCATCTCTAGGAGAAAAAGAGTTTTATCACCTGAGATCAACCCTATTACTAAAATAGGAAGAAGAAACATTGTTTTGTCAACCCGACAAGGTACTCTAAGGAGAAATTTGTCTAATTCAGCTAGTTCTTCCTTCTCTCCCTTACCCCCATTCATAAAATGGCATCTGTGAGTGGATCAAGTGACACTGGAAGTGCTTCTTCATCTCAAGCTTTGGCCTCATTAGTGATTGGTAGCTTGTATAGACATCAATTCCCTGTCCAATCTACTACCAATCCCACTAAGTTCATAAAGAAGTATGGTCTCTTTCAATTTGAAGAATATGCTACTACTACTTCGTGGCATATATCCTCTCCTCTGAACCTAGCACCTACTACTTGTCCACTTCCAAAATTCAAAGAGCATCTCCCTAGGTTTTTAGGAAATAACACGGTCACTATGAATGAACACTTGGTGGAATTTTCTAATTCCTTTCATAACATAGGAGCCAATGAAAATGACACTTGTATGCACTTATTTTTTAATTCCCTGGAAGGGAAAGCAGGGGCAGATTTCTTTGAACTCCCTCTCAAGATTCTTTCCACTTGGGAAGATTTAGTTTATTGGTTCAAAGCTACTTATGGGAAATCTAAAATCCCAGCTGAACAATTATGGGAATACAATAACATTGTGTATAAATACGGTGAGACTATCAAGTATTTCAACTTACGTTTCACCAAGCTATATAACCAAATTCTCTAACATATTCTCCCTCAGAACCAAGCCGCTTTTATGCATTACTATAATGCTCTACCTTCCCCTTACCATCATAGGCTTGAGGAAAAAACTATTGACAATCTTGGTTCTACTCTACATACTTGTTTGGAGTATGAGGAATAGCTTGAAAGAACAGGTCTCCCAAAAGGAGACTCAATTAAACAAACGGGCATGTCCACCCTCTTACAGCTTGTAAAAGATATAAATAATAAGATGATAGAGTATGAGTGGAAGGAAATGTCCCTCCACTTACTCCTGTGGCCTCATCTTCTTCTTCAACACCTTTTAGGAATCCCAATGAAAACAACTTTCAACCAAAAGCGATCATGTCTCGTAATTGGTGTAACTTTTGTGAGGAACATCGTGAGGAAAGTACTTGTGAGGTAAAGAAGAATGCCAAAGATAAGATCTTTGGAAAAAGGCCTGAAACTACCACTATTGTTCTAGATTTTGCAGAACCATAGGATGTCATGATCATAAATACTAGGAATAAATTATATGCTTCAAAAGGTAAATATGATCCTCCTCGCACTTCTTCTAGGCCAAGATCATATTCACCAGTTGCTACTGTACAAGTTACTAAAACTCCTGATAGTCAAGGAACTCTCTCCCCTCTTCCCTCTTCCAAATACAACAATCTAAATCAATTAGATAATATCAAGGCCGATGCTACTCTTCTATACATGGTTTTCATTCCTAAGAAACAAAAGCATCTGAAAATTTTCATGGAAGGCAAAACTTCCACCATAGCCAATCTATCTGAAGAGGTTAACGAAGAGGACTCAATTGTAAATAAAGTAGGTGTACATAATTTTAAACACCCTGTAAAAAACCCCCCATTTTTCACTTATGTTAAGATCATGGACAAAATAGCCCATTGTTGTCTGATTCATGACAGTTTAGGCCCAAGCGTAATGTCGAAAATTATTATGGAAGAGCTAGGCTTATCTTGTACAAATGAAAATGCCAGAAGCATGCTCTCTTATAATAGTGTACAACAATCAATCATTGGTGAAATAAAATATGTGACCTTGGTTTTGTGCATGCATCCTGAGATAAGGACAACCCTTAATATCCAGGTAATTGACATACTAGTGAGTAATTATTCAATCATCTTAGGAAGAGACTGGAAAGATTTGACGGGTGGATATCTCTCACTCGATGGGACACACTTATCCATTCCTTATAATGGGAAGAATATCATAATACTAAGGGAGGGAATAATTTCACCTTATATAGAAATCATTCCACATCCTAATGTGAATTATATCGAAGAGGACCTAGGAGTGTACTCCATCTTTGTCGATGAGGACAACACTACCTTGGAACAAATCGACCTGGAGGATGGGATGTGGCATATGCACCTTGATGGTTCATGCTCCAATGAAGGTGATGGATATGGCATTATCCTATACTCACTTGCAGGTAATATTCACAACTTTTCCTATAGGTTAGAGTTTGTGTGTACAAACAACGTCACTGAATTTGAAGCATTATTGCTAGGCATTGAAAATGCCTATAATTTAGGTTGTGGTCACCTTACAATTTTTGGGGACTGTGAACTTGTTGTAAACCTTGTACATAAGATATATTCTCCTAGAAACAATTTGATGAAACACTACACCCAAGTTGTTTTGGCGCTTATCTCGAACTTACTATCATTTAACATCACCCATGTCAAAAGAGAACTAAATTCAATGGCGGATAGGTTGGTTATTTTTGCAGCCTATCCTACTCGACAAATTTTTCCACAGAGACCTTATTGCACTTTTCAATCCTTATATCGTCCTCATATCCCCAAAAATATAGAGTCATGGCAGGTCTTACCTAGTGATGAAAGCATATGTTCTTTAATACAAAATGAACCATACAAGCCCAAGGAAATTATATCCATGGAAGACAATAAAATTTTGAAGGGATTGACTCCTCTAGAAAGTTCATTTTCATCGAGTGATGTAGGAAACAAAGAAAAACATAAAGAAGAGGAGTCAAAAAGGAAAGTGGGTGAAACCATTTCCTTGAACATTGGGACACTCGATTCCCCAAAGAATGTTAAGATAGGTGCCCAATGTTCTGATGAAGAAAAATTGAAGATCATTCAGTTACTTCATGAATTTCAAGATGTTTTTTCTTGGTATTATGAGGATATTCATGGTTTTGACCCTGATCTTATATAGCATGTCATTCCTATCAAGGAGGGCATAAAACTAGTTAGGAAAAAAAAATCCCATTAACCCTGCACTGGAAGCAACTATTTGGAAGGAGTTGGAAAAAATCTTGAAAGCTGGGATTATTTTCCTTGTTAAGTATTCTGAGTGGGTTTCCAATTTGGTTCTCGTTTGAAAAACATTTGGTCAAATTCGACTATGCGTTGATTTCCGTGCATTAAATAGAGTGAGCATAAAAGACCATTTCGCTCTCCCTAATATGGAAATGATTTTGCAACAAGTTGCAGGGTCACAGATGATGTCCTTACTTGACAATTTTTCTGGTTATAATCAAATCAAGGTAAAAAGGATTGATACATATAAAACCACTTTTACTACACGTTGGGGCACATTTTCTTATGAACGCATGCCTTTTGGTTTATCTAATGAAGGTGCCACCTTCCAAAGAGCTATGCAAATAGATTTTGACTATTTGATTGGAAAAATTATTCAGATTTATCTTGATGACTTAACTGTGTATTCAAAAAAACAATCAGATCATTTTGGTCATCTTAGGAAATTTCTCATGTGATGCAGAAAGTTCGTCATTTATTTAAATCCTTATAAGTCTATTTTCTACGTTACCCAAGGCAAGCTCCTTGGGCATATTGTCTATGATTCAGGAATAAGCATATATCCCAAAAGGATTGTCGTTATCCTAAATCTTCCTGCTCCTACTTCCAGAAAGGAGGTCCAAGCCTTTATGGGCATCATCAACTTTGTCTGCAGGTTTGTTCCTGATGTTGTTGTAATGTTCAAGCCAATTCACAATATTCTCAGGCAAGATGACGTTGAAAATTATTTTTTAGGGATTAAGAAGGCAATCATTTCCGCACCAATTTTGGCAAAACCAAATTTTGAGAAAGAGTTTATCATATACACTAATGCCACAGAGGAAGTAGTCTCTGCTATCCTCATTCAATGTGATGACCAGAATAATGAAAAACTAGTAGCTTTCATGAGTCAAAGCTTGTCAGATGATGATCTTATATTGAAAAACATGCTTTTGCTCCTGTTAAAGCTGTGGAGATATTTTTCCACTTTATCTTAGGTAAGCACACGCTGGTAAAAGTCCCATTACCTGCTGTCAAGTTTTTTCTCTCACAAACTTATCTTTCAGGGAAGCTTACACATTGGCTTGCCAAGATCCAAGAGCATGATTTAACTATCATGACTTCTAAAACAATTAAGGGATGTGACGTATCCCTTCACTTAGCTTAGCATGCGGAAGCAAGTGAAGAAATTGATGAACAAGAGAGCTCTCTATTAGCACTATTTTATATTGATAGTCAAATCCTTCCTGTAGCTGAACATCCCTAGTACAAAGATCTGGTGTATTAGTTGCAAAATGACAGATGTCTAGATAACATAGATACTCATCAAAGGAGAAGGCTTCATCTTGAATCTTCCATATATGTCATTTTAGGAGACTTCTTGTTTAGGAGATATTTTGATGGTATGTTACTTCACTATGTGAATAATGAGGAAGCATAGAAATTGTTACAAGAGACCCATGGATCTTCAGATTTTGGTATTTATGTGGGTGGCCACTTTTCTACTAAAACTACTACTTTTAAAATTATAAGAAAAGGGTACTATTGGAATTCATTTTTTCGTGATTCTTATAATTTTTCAAGATCTTGTGACAAGTGTCAGAATTTTGCAGGAAAAGAACGACTCTCTTCCATGCCTCTACAACCTTTCCTACCTAACTTTCCTTTTTCAAAATGGGGTCTAGACTTTATTGGTCATATTAATCCTCCATCTTCAGTAGGGCAAGTTTTTATCTTGACAGCCACAGAGTATATTACGAAATGAATTAAAGTTGTCCCACTTAAACATTCACGGGATGAGCAGGTGACTTCATGTAAAATTTCAGACCCCAACCCAGTTTCAGTCTTGTTGATTTTCCAGCCAATGTTTAATGCTCAAACCCAAATTTATGACAGCCAATTAAACTCAGCATAAAATAAATTTTCAAAACTGAAACATGAGCATTCTGAACATCGTTTTAATGCAGAAATAAAATATATCAGCAACACATAAACTCAGAAAATAACACAGATATTTTTGGTCTAACAGCGACCCTAAAAAAACCCACAAGGGGAAAACCAGTGAGAGAGGGAGTTTTTATTATTTGTGAGATTTAGAGAAATTATGTTACAGCATATTCATCTTCATAAATTTAATGAAAAACTTATATCAATAACCATGCCAAGTCTTCACACAAGAAATGAGCAAAACTCCTCAAAATTCTTTCCATAATTTTCTGCAACAAAGTACAGGTCTGCTCCTCGATTTCTGTGCCTCTAGCTGGCTATACGGATGCCTCAAAATTTGTGTCAACAGCAGCAATTTTTTTTTGGGTATTTATTGACTATGCGGCCTCCTTGGAAACCATGTCAAACTTCCAGAAAACACACACAACAAATATCCTCAATTTCTATGTAGTAAAGTGACTGTACAGACTGTAAAAATCCATATGGTATAGCCTGTGTACGGCTGACTGTAGCTCCTCAAAAATTGTGCCAAAATCTCAGTCGTATAGAATGTATAAATCCATACTGTATGGCCAGTATTTAATATTTTGCCTCCTCCTCGATTTATGTGCCAACAAAAGTAGTACAGACCCCTGAAATCCATATTGTAGGGCCTGTTTTCTATGCTGTACCTCCTGCCTCGATTTCCGTCCTAGTTTCCAGCCTTGGAATGCGTTCCCTAGCTCTGAAGAAATGACCTCTTCCTCAAACTCAAAACTTGCTTCTCTTGCTCTCTCTCTCAAAAATGTTTCAACAACCACAATGGGTGCACCCTCCTTACCCTAATCGACCTCATGAGGGAATCTCAAGAGTCATCTCATCTAATGGTTGAGATTAGAAGAGATCAACGGTGGGGATAAAATCACTTTATTCACCCACTTTCCCTAAGTCTCAAAAAGTCACCTTTTAATTTGCATCGCGCAAATTAAATAACTAGGGTCCACATTAGGCACTTTCTCACCCCTTAGGTACCTAGGTGATGAGAAACACTTGTCTAGGTACTTTTTAATTATTTTTAACACTCCCTCTTACCAAGGAAAGTGTTACTCACCCCTCCAAGCTTTTCCCTGAAAAATAAAAACTTTCCTTTGCCCAATGCTTTGGTGAGTATGTTTGCAACTTGCTCCTCTGTAGATATGTATTGTAGCTCCACATCTCCTCTCTAAACATAGTCATGAATGAAGTGATAATGAATATCAATATGCTTATACCTGTCATGAAAAAATGGATTCTCTGAGAGTTTAATGCAACTCTGATTATCACAGTAAATCAAGGTAGGCCTCAACTGCACACCAAAGAATCCCACCAGCAAATTGCGAAGCCAAAGGGTCTCAGAACTGGCCTGACTGGTTTCCATATACTCAACCTCTGCAGAACTCAATGTCACTGACTGTTTCTTCTAACTGAACCAAGACACAATTGTTGAGCCCAATCTGAAACAGAACCCTCAAGTACTCTTCCTATCATTGATACATCCTACCCAATCTGAATCTGTATAGCCAACCAGACGAACTCCATCTCCTCTCTGATAGTTGAGACCGTAATCTACCATACCACAAAGATACCTGAGAACATGTTTTTCTGCTAAACATTGCACTCTCCTAGGCTCCACCATTAACAGACTAAGAGTGTTGACAGAAAAAAAAAATATGTGGCCTGGTATTGACCAAATACATCAATGACCCAATCAACTGACGATATAAACTGGAATCCACCAACTGTGACTCAGAAGAATGGAGCTTCTTCCAGTTGGTAATCATGGGAGTGGTCATGGTCCTACAATCCTCCATCTAAAATCTCCTCAGAATGTCACACACATACTTCCACTGTCCCAGAAAGATGT
>SNQJ01S0181687.1:0-19238 GCA_010110895.2 Picea sitchensis
CTTTATATGATAAGTAATATTTACATTCTGTACATTATCATACTTATGAGCACCAACTCATAATGAGGCTACAACATTTGTTTTTCAAGCTGCTACTTGTTGAGAGCACCAACTCTTTGGATTCTCTAACACCCACTAGAAGTAAGCACTGACTCCCTGGTTTCTCAAGCACCCACTAGAAGGAAGCACTAACTCCCTGCTTTCTCTAGCACCCACTAGAGGGAAGCACCAACTCCCTAAGATTTCTAGCACCAACTGGATGGAAGCACCAACTTCCTAAGAGTTCCAGCACCAATTGGATGGAAGCACCAACTTCCAGTTACAGAGGCACCGACTTGTATATCAAAGAACCAATGTTCTCCCTTGCACCACCCTGCAACCTTAGTTTCTCTTGCTGCAACCAGATGGAAGCTACAACTCCCTGTGTTCAAGCACCCACTTGAACCTCTGAGGACAACAATCCTCCCTAGCACCTCGCTACCACCCTAAAATATCAATCTTTGCTACTAAAACTTATTACAGTGATATAATGTTCATCAATGGCTTACCAGTCTCATCACTGTTCTGCTACACTGCTCTGCTCTACCCGCATCAGTGTCTTCCTTCACACCTGCCTTGCGCTTTATGTTCTTCTGGATTTTATGCTTTGTGCGCCATATCCATTCAATGCACCATTCCTCTTTTGTGTATTTTAGCTACTGCACACTGCCTCCTTCTACACGCTTGAATCACTCTCAACAAAAACACTCATCTCTTCTTTGTTTTTCATTCTTATAGTCTCTATGCACCTTGTGCATACTATATGTGCAATGCTTCTGCATGCTCTACACCCGCCATTGTTCTCCTCATCAAGATATTCACTACCACTCTACATTGCCACCGCTTCACTCCCTCGAGCATCAACACACTCTCTCTGTTCTGCATGTTCTCCTCATGTTGAGTCCTCTTCCTGATCATCATGGCAATTCCTCAGCTTTTCTGGTGGTTATACCCATACGTTCATCATCATTGGGTGTCATGCTGAGATTCCTTAGCCTGTCTAGCAGTCAAGACTCTTCGTCTTCTCTATCATAGCCGAGCTTATCCTCTCTGTTGCAGTTACAGGATTCAATGCTCTTCCATCTATCAATCGCCTCTATGAACAATCTTCATTCCACTGGCAGATGCCTTGAGACTCTTTAGCTCCTTTGGAAATCACACTAAGGCCTCTTTGATTTTTCTGTGCAGAAACAATCAATGGTTTCTAGCAGTTACACTCTAAACCTCTTGAGCCTTATGCCTTTGGCACCTTTCACCTTTCCTTTCACATGTGGCCTCGGGCGATGACCACACGCCTATTCAGAAGGTGCTTTCACGATTCGCATTTCGACAATTCCTGTTGTGAGTCATCTCGACTCTCCAAGTCACGATATCCAAAATGGATATTAGCTTCGTGCTAGCTCCTCCCTTGAGCCTTCGTTGATGTGACCATAGGTTATGACCAGGGGCCAATTCTGAACATGCATTTCACATTTCGGCATTTCAACATTTCGACATTCCTGTGGTGAAGAGTCTCGACTCTTCATGTTACAATCGTTGAAAATGAGCTTAGATTTTTGCTTGCTCCTCCCTCTCACATGACCACTGACGATGACCACAACCTACACAAAAAGGTGTTTTTCACATTTCGACATTTCGCAATTTCACATGTCGTGAATTCCTGTTGCGAGGCATCTCGACTCTCCAAGTTGCGATCTCTGAAATGGAGTTTAGTTGTTAGCGCCTTCCTCCAACTCTCGACGATGTGACCACAGCCTATGACCACTCACTAATAATTTGAGCACTTCACTCTTCATATCAACGGTCCATGATCCGTGGTGATCGTATGGCTATCCTCCACCCCGGAACTTCAGCTTTCGGGACTTTGGGGGAGAGTTGATGCTAAAACTCCTGAAACTAAATTCCTGAAATGATGTCACTCGATGACGTGTTGTGATCTTTGTGTCTGCCACGTGTCACTCAGAATTGTGATTTCCAAGTTCCTGAAATGCCAAATCAACTTGACACTTGTCCTTATATGATTGCGCCATGTGTCCTTTCTAATGTAGGCTACCACCTGTCCTTGTTGACATGGTCTGCCACATTCACCTCTTGGGTCTGACGACCCTGATTTTTCCTTGATCCAACTACTAGGATTATTTCACGATTTCACATATCGTGAGTTCGAGAGGTTAGGGAACCCTGTTCCTTTGATCTTTGATTTCTCGGTTTGCAAAACTCCAAAATGGAGTCTTTGTTGATGTGCCTGTTTTGGGATTTCGGGGTTCGCTACTTCAAAGGTTAAATTTCCTTTGATCTTTGATTTCTCGGTCTACGAAAATCTAAAATGGAGTCTTTGTTGATGTGCCTTCTTCGGGATTTCTCATTTCACAACTTCGGGACTCCTGTGATGAAGAGTCTCGACTCTTGACTCCTCCAACTCCCGATATCCGAAACTCCGAAATGGAGTCAGATCAATGGTCCACAATCTTGATGATTCGGCGGTCCAGATATTTTCATGATTTCACATATCGCGAGTTCCTGTCGTGAGTTTCTTCCTTGACTCCTCCAACTCCCAGTATTCGAAACTCCAAAACTTCGTGGTTTCGCATTTCACAATTTCATCATTCTTTTCGTGAGTTTCCTTGACACCTCCAACTCCCAATATCCAAAACTCCGAAATGGAGATTAAGTTGTGGTTTCACATTTAGCGATTTTTTGTCGTGAGTTGCTTCCTTGACTCCTAAAGTTTACACTTCTGAATGGGATCCAACGATCACTTGTTGAACTTTCCATTTCCATGCCAATATCCCTGCGTTGTTGGTCGTGATATTTTCCATCAATGACAAACATGCATACTCTGCACTATCTCTTCTGATCTTATCGAGCTTGCTCTGTTGCGTCTTCCCAAAATACTTCTGGTGCTCACCTGGAACATTCTTCATGTACTTAAGCCATCATCTTTGTTGTACTTTCCATCAATGACAAGAATACGCTGCTTGTAAAACATGCCAATAGATCCCGATGAAGCAGTTAAGAAAGTGGGGAGGTGGTTGAAGCATCGTCTCCCCCATCAATGGAAGTCAGAACGTTCTGACTGTGAAGGCAGTTTGTCATCTTAGGCAGTCTGATATCGCGTGCACAGAGACTGCATGCACAGTCTGAAAAAGCAGAGGAAAAAGGGGTTGGCAGAGTCAAGATCGCATCTAACAGAGGAAGGTGTGTGCAGAGGAGACTATAGGTGCAGTCTGAATGAGAGGACATGATGCCATGGAAGCTCGAGCACACCTTTGTTTTTGTTTACAATTTTTTTGAGTATATATGAGGATTTTTGTGATTTTGTAAAGGGTATTTGGTGGAGTAGAGCTCCCAATCTGTAATTTTGTTCTTCTAGAGCTGTTCTCTGGTTATGTAATCAACTTGAGACTTTCATGTTAATATATGTCTGCTTCCTTTCTCTTTCATTTTTTCTATAAGTCTGTTTAAAACACTCGGGCATGGATGACCCAAACGAGGATTGTTATGTTTTTGTAATGGAGGTTTGATTATAGCAGTGTCATGGTCATTTTTACTCGTTCCCCTGTGTATCTTTTCTTTCTTACATTGAATGGCTCGGGCATGGAAGATCAAGTCGAGCTGTTGCAATTGCAGAATGATGGAGGTTTGATCATTCTGTAACTGTAACTATGTCATGTGGGCATATTTCAGTGTATGAGCTTGAGCTCAAGAATGCTCCTAAGTTTGAGTTTTCCTCCCAGATTTGTTGGAAGGCCTGATGCCCATAGCATTCTCCTTCACCTCTCTCACTAATTCTTCCCTCTGCTCTCGCTTTAACTCAATTTCCTAAATGAAGTTAATGTGGCCCACTTCCCTGTGCATTTCATGTCCAGTCCTGTGTTGAACATCATTCAGTTTATGAGGTTGCGCCCATTTTACCTCTTCAAAACCAACCCGTGACATAAAAACTCTGATGGGTACCAGGCTTACCCTCTCTGCAATTGGAGGGTGACTTCTGGTGCTAACATTTATGGCATCGTTTTCAGGGATGAATTGAAGATTTTCCTTGGGTAGAACGAAAAAGCTTACTAATTTTGAAGGTGCATCCGAACTTAGTACATCAAAGATTGCAACTGTGCACATGACGACTCCACTGAAGTGACTCCATAGTCTCAACTCCATTGTTTCAGTGTAGCTGATTTTGGCTACACCTAGTAGCCCTTGGGAGAACACAACGATTAGATATGGTCTTTGATGGTGAACAAAGACCAGACACACTCACTCTGCACATCATTCACCTGGCGACTCCATGGTTGAAGAATCGATTGGCAACTCCACTGATTCAAAATGGAGAAAATCTTCGCTCAAAGGTTTTCTCCCTTCAATTTCTTTGTTGTTCATGGTTTTCCTAATTTTGTCCCTACTTTGGATGAATGGGGTGACTATTTTCCCATATTTAGAAAGCGTAAAGAGGACAACCCTGCTTAACATCTCCATGAGTTTCATGAATTCATGCACCAGTGGGAGATACATCATGAGGATGTATTAATGAAGATGTCAGTGTTCTCATTATTAGGGGATGATCATGAGTGGTATCACTCCTTTCCCCCTACTAGCATCTCCTCCCTGGAACAATTTCATGCAACTTTCAATAAGCATTGTCAAAGATTTTATTCCTCTGAGTTTATTTGTGATGATTGTTGTAAGGAATATGAAGACAGTGATCAAGATATGGCTATTCCTAATAAATCATTTCAAGATAAGGACCATGAAAAGGAAGGATATTCTTCGAGGGAGTTGGTGGAAATGGTAAAATCTCTTTCTGCAGAGATAGAGAAATTGAGGGAAGATCGTGACTGTCGCCTTTTCCAAAAAATGCAAAGGATTTTCCATCCCTAGGAGCAGATGTTCTTGACAGCTCTACTCATTATGGTGAGGTTGAGGATTGCATAGCCATAGAGGCAACATACTCTTCCCCTGATGCATTTTTTGTCTCATATTTAAATGAAGAAATAGTTATGTATTTAGATGAAGAGCAACAAAGCCCTACATCACATTTTGAAAGCATGGGGAGAAGCCAACCTATATATGATATTTATGAATCAAGTTTTGAGCTAGATATGTAGGCTTTACAAGAAAATATAATAGATCCCTATCCTCCATTTATTAATGAAGACTGTCATGAGGAAATCTGCCATCCTGGGCATGCAGAAAACCTAGAGAAGAACATTCCCATGGGTCTTGTTTATGATGATTACGACTCTGATCCTTGGGAGAGCCATGAAGAATAAAATGGGTAGCCAAAGGGGTAGTTTATCTCCTGTCCAGAGCCTATCAATAAGAAACTATCACTTGGGACTAGTTAGCATGCATCAACCTCTCACCCACCTGAGCCTCCCAGAGAAATCCAACAATGTGTGAGAAACTGTGTAGTAGAGAAGGCTACCTGTTATAAATTTTTTGGAGTTTGTCGCTTGTTCTATGAGCCTATCAACAAGTACATGGAGTGGCATTTCATTCATATCTTGGATCCGCCCAACTTTATCTCAATTTCATCCTTGGGAGAGAAGGTGAAGGATGTAATTGTTGTACTGTAACGATTACATTATCTGTTATCAATCACTGACATAGTAAAATAACTTCCATTCAAAAAGTTACTTGGATAGATATGGTGGAAATTTTATTTCACCTAACACCATATAAAAAATCAATTAGTCTAGGACTGTATATAAATAAGATCCTATGGAGCCCATGTATGTTTTTTTTCATTTTTTTACTTATCGACATATATTCCTCAGCAGGGTGTTTTGAGCTTCACTCCATAGCCCAATGTAGAAGGCGAATTGAGATGCAAAATATATCTTAGAGCCTCGTAGGGAGGAATCTATCCCCCATGGAGCCTAATTTTAGCACATATCCTTGTAGGGGGGATGTTTTCCTTGATTTTAGCCTCAAGGTGAAAAAATGCAAAGAAAAAGGGGCTAAAAACCCACAAATGGAGTTTATCCTAAGTCCGTTGGGGTCAATGTGATGGTTTGGTGAGATGTGTTATGGGGCGCGCATATCTGAGTGGTTGATATTGGCACACTCATATCTACGATGCTCAACCCATGTCAGACCCCCCCCCCTGAGCATTTTTCCTTTAACGAGGGGGGGGTCCGAGTAAGCGGTTTCCCTACGTGGCCCCCCCACTAACATGGCACCCTCTCATGAACTTGGACCCCCCTGAAATTTCCCGCTTACCACTCTCCCCCCCCTCCGAGTAGATCGCTTACCGCCCTTCCTTACTACCTCCTTCTCTCCTGACACCTGTCTCCCACTTAGCCTCCCTCCTCTGTCTGTCACATCTCCCTCTCCCGCTCCCCCTCTCACCTCCCGGCACCTACCTTATCCATCCCGCCTATCACCTATCCTTTACCCAGGTGTCACCTCCCACTCTGTATTCCCCTGCACCTTCGTGTCATCGCCTCCACAACCTCTCCCCTTGCCTCATTAGCTCCATCCACATCTGCCAGCCAAGTCCCTTTTCAAAAGTCCAACTAAGAAAAATACGACCAAGGAGAGGCCAAAATGTCTCCCAGGTGCTAAGTTTGACTTGGGTCGTCTTGATCCCGATGAAGCAGTTAAGAAAGCGGGGAGGTGGTTGGATCATTGTCTCCCCCATCAATGGAAGTCAGAACGGTCTGACCCTGAAGGAAGACTGTCGTCTGAGGCAATCTGAGATCGCACACACAGAGAGACTGCATGTGTAGTCTGATAGAGCAGAGCATAGAGGGACTAGCAGAGTCAATATCACTTCTGATAGAGGAAAGTGTGTGCAAAGGAGACTGTAGGTGCAATCTGACTGAGACAAAAGGACGCCATGGAAGCTCGAGCACGCCTTTGTTGTTGTTTATGAATTTTTTGAGTATATATGAGGAGTTCTGTGATTTTGTAAAGGGTCTTTGGTGGAGCATAGCTCCCAATTTGTAATTTTTTTTTCCAGAGTTGTTCTCTGGTTATGTAATCGACTTGAGACTTTCATGTTAATAGATGTCAACTTACTTTCTCTTTCATTTTGTTTGTAAAGATGTTTAAAACACTTGGGCACGGATGATCTAGTTGAGGATCATTATGCTTCTGTAATGAAGGTTTGATTATAGCAGTGTCATGGTCGGGTTTACTCATTCCCCTGTGTATATTTTCTTTCTTACTTTGAATGGCTCCAGCATGGAAGATCTGGTCGAGTTGTTGCAGTTGCAGGATGATGGAGGTTTGATCATTCTATAACTGTAACTATGTCATGTGGGAATATTTCAATGTCTAAGCTTGAGCTCAAGAATGCTCCTGAGTTTGAGTTTTCCTCCCAAAACTGTTTCAAGTCTTGATGCTCATAGTAGTGTCCTTCACCTCTCTCACTAAGTCTTCCCTATGCTCTCTCTTTAACTCAATTTCCTGACTGAAGTTAATGTGGCCCTCACTTCCCTATGCATTTCATGTCCAGTCCTGTGTTGAACATCATTCAGATTCCGAGTTTGCGCCCATTTGACCTCTTTAAAACCAACCTATGACATAAAAAATATGATGGGTATTGGGCTTACCCTCTCTGCAATTAGAGGGTGACTTCTGGTGCTAACAAGATGCAGTGGTGGATTGCTAAAAATCCAGGTGCCCCAGCTAGGATTCCCCACATATTGGGTTTGGAAATAAAAGTTAACTACATTGGTCTTGATAATTGTCAACAATCTGGAGAGAAGGCCGAAAAGTATATAAGAATTCATTGGATATCTATGAACAACTTCACAAGGAAGCTCACATCCTAACACACAAAGGACACCTACCTTCGATCAAAGAACTTGGGAAAATGAAGTTAGACGAGCATATTTTTAAATAATTTGAGCTAAACAAGAAATAGAGGAAAACAAATGCCTGAGTTGTGACTAGACTAACAATGGACCTAATGGAGGAGCATCTCGTAAATCCAACCAACATGCAGAAAATGATTCAAGATTTCATGGTCAACTCTATGAGAGATATGAAAACCCTCTCACAAAATTCAGTAGCTCACAAAGAGACCTTGGATATGCCTCTACTCCATAGAGTTATTGCCATTGCACGACAACGTGAAGCTTGGGAAGATTACTTGAGATACAAAGACAAATGAAGGAATACAAAACAACCAATTCAAATCTATTCACAATTGCCTTCCATTTTGTCTTTTTTCCAACTATACTCAATTTTGTTTTATTGTAACACGTGTCGAAAATAGTTGAGAGGGGAATCTCAAGAGACTTGTAAATTCTTCTTGCATAATTCAAGAAAACCCCATAGGCAGTTACTAAAAATACTATAAGTAAAGGAAGAGACCCATTTTGAAGGGGCTCTTCAACCATTGTAAATTCAAGAACTATTTTCTAAAGTAATATTGAGAATCCTTCAGGGCCAATTTTGCTAGAGAGAAATATTGTTGTCGATAGCTAGTTTGCTTTGAACTACTTCAAGTGATCTATTACATTGTTTGTATATGTTGTATGAACATTGTTTCATTTATATACTTTTCTTATGTGAACATAAATTTTCTTGTAGTTTGTTCTTTTCTCTCTTATTAATTATCATGGGATGATGAGCAGTTTTTGTATGTGATTTTGTAGCTTAGAGTATCTTAGCTATGTTTTTGTATGAATGTGTTATTTAACTATGCTACTTATTAACAACTTTCTTGAAGGATTTCTCACATGGATTATTGACATTTCTAGCTGC
Source organism: Picea sitchensis (assembly GCA_010110895.2). Lineage (NCBI taxonomy): Eukaryota > Viridiplantae > Streptophyta > Pinopsida > Pinales > Pinaceae > Picea > Picea sitchensis. The sequence goes on from SNQJ01S0181687.1 coordinate 8,755, forward strand.
TTATTATTTCTTGTAGTTTCTCCTAGCTAAGATAGGGTATATCAGATTCTATTTCTGCAAGTAGTTAGTTTGCATCTGCCTTTCCCCCTTTCATTCAAATCCATTAATTCATTCCCCCAACCATTAATGACAACCATGTCAGAATCCGGAGGGGTCTCCTTATCCAAACGATGTGTAGTCTATTTGGGACCACATACCGGGGAGTACCTCTGTCTTTTGAAGGAAATTTTTCTTGCATCAACAGAGCGTTAGATCAAAGATCAAAAATCAAATTGAAGACTTGATAGAATCTTTGAAGTGTGTCTTTGACTTGTTCAAAATGAAAATTCTCCCAAGTCATGATAATTATCTTGAAACACTAGTCTATTGAGATTCAAAGACCAAAAATAGGAGGGTCCCCATTCATTTTTTGTCTTTTTCATGTGACAAAGATGCAAAAGGTATGGGGAAGTTATTAATTTCTCAACACCTAAGTAGTGTATTGTTGTAATAGATCAATAGATCATATGGCTTCCAACATAGATGGAATAGAGATGGACTGTTAGACAATGACACTAAACACAAGGAAAGAGATGAGGAAGGCCATAGAAGAAAAGGTAAAGATACAATAATATATGACGACAACAAAAAAAATCCCAAGGTGAGCTGTAATTACATACTTTATGATTGTTATATAATATTGAAAAATTATGTATTTAGTTTATGAAGAGTTGTATTTATAATTATATTATGTTTTATGTTGCATAAAAGTTTGATTAAAAAAATTGGAGCATCGTTAAGGAGTATAATAAAAGAAATTCTCGGATGTATGTTGGTTAAAAATCTCTTTATCTACTTCTTGGGCTGACCCAAGTTCAAATATGAACAAGTTTCCAACAAAAACCTCTAAAACTATCGGCCCTCTTGGTAAACCAGAAGGCAACACAACACACATGATGTACTGTGCAGTCTCACCCGAGACAGTTCTATGGGTGACTGCAATGCTCAGGTGCTTGCAGTCTAGGAATGAGTGGGGATATGGGGTTATATTTGATCTTCTTCAGGCCTTGATCTGATTATTCTCTCGATTATTCTCAAGATTCATTCATTTATTAAGCTTGTGCATGCATTTTAATAGATCTAACTGAAATATTCATTCAACCATTCATAATATAACTACTGACAGAAGGTAAATATGTAATAAACAACACACATAACACATGTTTTAAGGTGGTTCACCCCCTACTAGGATACATCCACAAAGATATGTCTTCTTAGGCTCTTTTATTAGGTTTTTTGAAAAATATGGTGTTGTGCACACTATATCTCTGATCATACAATCAAGAAAAAGGTTCAAAAACCTCTGTGAGGCGGACTAGATCACACCAAGCTCCTCAACCTGTGATCTAATCCTCAAGATATAGTTACTTGTATCTTCTACAACTCAACACCTTACAAAATCATATCAATGCTACAATAGTCGAACTAAATCGGTATTCCAGTCGATCCCAACATAACCCCTTCAAACCAAAAACAACAATAAACCCTGACCTAGACCTCCTAGGTTATTATTTATACTAATGTAAAAGATTCTTAGTTGTTGCAATCTCTTACCAAAACCCTAATCCTAACATGGTTAGGTTTTCCTCCATGTGGAACTAGCATGCTTTCCTCCTTTGCATGTGGATTTCCCTCGCACGTGCTGCTTTTCCCGCTAGTTGTTCTTCTCCAAAATTGAGTTTTACCCTCCAAAATTGAGTTTTACCCTCCAAAATTAGACCTTACCTCAAAATAGGCCTACGCCCAATAGGCCCCCAACACTGACATGTGGCTCGTCCCAAGCCACCTAGGCAGAGCATGCTCCCTGAATAACCTATGCCAGCTATGGAACTTGTCTACGAGTTCCCTTCCTCTTGCCTTGATCTGTGTGACTTTTCCTGTGAGTGACTCCACTATTTTCATTGTGATCTCCTCTTGGATTAGTGTTGCACCCTCTTTCTATGCTTGTGTCATGTTTTTATTTTCCTCCTCCAACTATGTGATCATCTGCACTACTTTCTCTTGAAGGTGTTCCACTTGCACTTGTCTTTCCTGCTTCTACATCTACGCTACTTTTAACTCTGACTGCAACCTCTTCATATCTTGAGTACATGCACTCTATGATTCTCATTGTTTTATGCCTTTGTTTGAGGTCTTGTATGGCTGCACTAAATATTTCTTCTTCCTGGTCCCACTTTTGGACCTGCTCATCCTCTTCCAGCATTGTCCAAAGCTGTGCGAATTCATTGAACAGTTCTTTTGTTTCACTTACTTGTTTCTCCATTTCTGCCATTTGGAGTGAAACATATTCTTTCATATTCTCTCAGACCTCAGGAGGAGTTGTGGGATTGATCCTTTCCTTTATTTCCTCGATATCTTGTTTGTATTGATTGATGGTTTTTGCAATGAGGTTGATCTTCTCCTCTACACTTCTCTTTGTTGCTTGCACACTGTTTGGGATGCGGTTGTACGTCGATGTCAATCCTTGTTCCATTATGTCTACGTATTCTTTTTCCTCCTTTTTTTCGAGATTGAACTACTTGAATACCAATTCCAAGGCATCCCTGCATTCTTTGTTTGTTGTACCTTTTCGACAGCGTGGTTAATAATTACATCAAGCCATTAGGGTTCGATAAAGAAGCTTTCGTTGGGTTTTTCACTCCTCGAGAGAGTAGATTCTCTTTAGCTGCAACTCGCCCCTTTTGGTCGAGTCACTTAACATACCTCTCCCTCCTACCTCAGGCGAGTCACTTAACGTACCTCACCCTCCTACCTTAGGTGAGTCACTTAACGTACCTCACCCCTCACCCAAATGATGGGTAAACTCCACCACATCTCTCCTTGTGCGTGATTGCACTTCCTACGCTACACTGAATTGAAGCTTTTATAGTGCCTTGGTTGGTATCCTTTCTAGTACTAACTCTACCTACGCTAGATCCTTTAGTGGTGTTTGGGCTACACCTTCATCCATTTGCAACATTTCTGATGTGATTTGGAAGTTCAGACTCACATGCGCTATGATTTGGATGGTGTCTTGTTCACTTGGTGCGGTCCTTGCCTCTACTTATGTTGTTGTGGGGAAGGGATCTATTCCTCTTCAGGTCTTTGCACTTCTTGTATTTGTTCCAAGACCTGCCTTATATCTTCTAGCTCATTTTGGATTCTTCCGCGTTGGTGTTGAGCTTCTTCGAATTCCTTAGTTTCACGATATTGTACTTGTTCTGTGATGAGGTCAACATCATCCTCAGTGATTGTATACTCCGACATTTGTTTCAAATTGTGGTCTCGGTGCCACAACCTTTGTTTTCTCGTTAGCATCCCCATTTCTTCTTTGGGATACTTTGGCCCTCACATGTTGTTGTAGGTTTCTTGCATCGCTTGTTTGGTGGCCCTATGCACTTTCATGCAAATGGAATTCCATCCTGGCCATCATTGGGGCTTGTTCTTCCTCCTTGACTAGTGTGGTGCTCACTAGATCGACCTGTGGGGAGGGAATTATGTTGATGTTGACAATTCCCTCTCATTGTGCCATTTATTACACAACCTCCATGGTTTCGTGTGGTGCCCTGAGGATTCTTTTGGTTTTCCTTGCAGTTTGTCTTGGTGTGCCAATCTTTGGTGGTGCCATAGTGGGTATTGTTTTCTTTTTTCGAATAGGGTTTGACTAGTTCGCACTGTGCACTCGCCTATTCATCTGTGTGCTCTCTAACTTTGTGAATTTTCAATTTCACAATAAGTGTTGTTTTACCTGCGTTTCCCCTTATATAGAGGGTTCCATGAATGTTGTGAAGCTTCTCTAGATTCATTTAATGCATTGAAACTTGACGAGTACACTTCATTCAATTCCATAAATTCCTCCCATTCGTAATTTTTTTCCCTAACCGTCATTTTTCACTTTTCTGACTGTTCATCCCTTTTCCAGTGTGCTGAACTTATTAAGTGTGTCATGCATTTATTTTGTGCTTTTTCCTTAGTGTGCGGTGTTTTTATTTCTACCAATCATCCGCTGCGTGCAAACATTTTTCTTTTTGTCGCGCTGAGTCCACTCTCTATGCGCACAATGTCCCCCAATATTTTTGTATTTTCTTTCTTTTCTATTTTTGTATTTATTTTTCCTTCTTTTTCTGTCCTACTCTCTATTATAGTACACTATGTACATGGTTTCTTACTACACTGTAACTTTTAAGTGTTAGGAGGTCGATTGTCCCTATACATTTTTATTCGACTCTCGTTGATCATTCCTTCCAATTCTATTCCTCTCAAATCCTTTAGTTGTACATATCCTCCATCTGTGACAATATTTATTTCATAGGGCCCTAGCCAATGCATTCTAAGTTTGCCAGGATGTTGAAAAAAATTATTGTCATAGAGCAAGACTAGGTCTCCTTCCTTGAAAATCTTCCTCTTGATATGTCTGTCATGCCCATATTTGTCTCTTGCTTTATGTACTTCTTGGTGAAATCCAACCAAAATCCTATCTTCTTCCATCTCCATTAGTTGATTTAACCTCTCCTTTACTGCACCGCTTTCTGTCATGCTGGTAATTGCTGCTACGCGCAGACTGGGTACCATAAAATCTAATGGTACTACTGCTTCCTTCCCATACACCAATATGAATGGTGTTTGTCCTATCAACTTATTATAGGCAATCTTGTATGCCCATAGTACTACTGGAATTTTCAAGTCCCAATCATCCCTGTTGACATTGCAAATATTTGTTAGAGCATTCTCCAAGATCTGATTGAAAGCTTCTACTGTTCCATTTGCCCGAGGATGGTATGGTGTACTCTTCTGGTGATATACTTGAAACTCCTCAGTCATAGCCATGATAGTACTGTTGATAAAGTGAGTACCTTGGTCACTCATCAAAATTATTGGACAACCAAACCTGGTGATCACTTGATCAAAGAAGAAGTGTGTTGTTGTCTCTATGCTACAGTCTTTGAATGGTGTTGATTCTGCCCATCTTGTTAATTATTTTTTCGCAGTAATGATATATCTAGATCCTAACCTTCTCCCTGGTGGATTGATTGGTCTGACAAAGTATATTGACCATTTTTCAAATACCTGCTAAGTTACTTGTTGTCTTAGAGGCATCTCATCCCTTATGTTGGGTTTTCCCACCCTCTGACAAAAATCACATGTCTGGCAATATTTCTTAGCATCTCTATGAAATGTTGGCCACCATAATCCTACGTGCAATACCTTTTGCGCGATATATTTTCTTGCATAATGTCCTCCATCTATTCCCTCATGATCTTCTCCCAAAATTCAAGGCCTTTCATGCTCTAGTACACACCTTCTAAAGATGTTGTCTGCGCCCATTTTATATAAGTGCCCAACAATCAGTTGATATTCTATAGCTCTAACTACCAGATTTATCTTTTGCGCAGTGCTAAAATCTTGTGGCCCATTCCCTGTACTTAAGTATTCAATAATATCAACAAAGTATTCATCATCTATTTGTACTAAAAACAACTACGCACTAGGGAAGTTGTCTTCCAAATTGGTAGGTTCTTCTCCATTAGTGACCCTTGACAGGTGGTTAGGTCATGCATTCAGCTTCCCTGGTTTGAGTATCAGTTCAAAATCAAATTCTTAGAATAACAACAACCATCTACATATCCTCCCCCCCAACACTGGTTTGTTGACTAAGTATTTTAAGGCAAAGTGATCTATGAACATTTTAAGTGTGTCCCTAGTAAATAATGCCTGAACTTATGAGGTGCATATACCATGGCTAGGCATTAACTTTCTATGGTGTTGTAATTCTTCTCTGATTCTGACAATTTTCTGCTTGAAAAGGCTATAGGATGATCTAAATCCCCTGCTCCTAGTTGCACCAGAATTGCTTCAAGTGATATGGTTGATGCATCTACATGCACATGAAATGTCTTTTCCCAATTCGGGAATACTAGGATAGGTGTTGTGACCATATTTTATTTTAAGGTGACCAAACCTTGTTGACATTCCTCATTCCATTGAAATATTATATCCTTATTTAACAATTTTTCCATTGGCGTAGTAATCTGTGCATACCCTTTTATAAATTTCATGTAATAGCTTGTATGTCCTAGTGTTTCTCCCAACTAGTGCACTGATTTTGGTGGTGGCAAATTGACAATGATTGAAATATTAGCAGGATCCACCAGTAACCCTTGTTTGCAAACTATATGTACCAACAATATTCCAAAAGGTGTCCCAAAAATGCACTTCTTGATATTCAATGATATATGACATTGCCTTCATCTTTCCAACATTAGCCTTAATACTTCCACGTGATATTTTAACAAACTATATATAGTCCAGTCATCTAGATATACTTCTAAAAACTAATGTATGAATTCCTTAAAGGCAGTTATTACTACTCTTGAAAATATTGTTGGTGCATTCTTTATCCCAAATGGCATGACTGTGTACTAGTAGGATCCCCATTCTGTAGAAAAAGTAGTCTTATGCATGTCTTCTGGAGCTATTTTAATATGATGGTAACCTGATAATCCATCTATAAATGATTATTCTTCATGGTCTCCCACATTCTCTAATACTTCATCTATGAAAGGGGTAGGAAAAGGGTCATGTAGGCAAGCATCATTCAATTTCCTCAAATATACACAAATCCTTATCCCCCCCTTTTTCTTTTATTGCACTACCATAGGACTTATCCATTCATATTCCTTTACTGGTTCTATGATACCAGCTTCCAACATTCTGTCAATTTTAGCCTTCGCTTTCTGCTTATACACTGGGTTTAGTCTGTAAGGTCTTTACTTGAGAGGCCTTGCCTCAAGTTTGGGAGGTATTTTCATCTCTCCTAGCTCTCCTGCTATGCCCTTCATCTCTGTAAAGGTCGTTGGGAACATGTCATTGTATTTGTGCAATAATTTTGTTATTCTTTCTATTGTTTGTTCATCCCAATAGTTTCCAATACTTGCCATTTTAGGTTTATTAGTTGTGTCGATGTTGACTTTCTTCTCCTTGATAGGTGTAGCAAATACTTCTGACTCCAAAGATGGACCTTATACCTCTCTTTCTCCTTCAATTTATGTAATCTGAATATTGTGTGGGTCATATTCATTTGGTACTTCCTCTTCAATATGATAGCATGACAATAGTTCTTTGACTGTCTGTCTATTCTGTTGTTGGTACTCTGTCATGAGTTCAACCTCTAGTTCATCAATAAATCTTACACCTTTTATCTTCTTTAGTGCCGAATCAATGTTGGGGTTCTCATGTTCAAATGAGAAAGTTACTACAAAGTTTTGTTGTAATGTTGTCCATTATGTGGTGCCTCTACACATCTCTCGGTCTACATACCAGTTCTCTGGGATTCCTTCCAATGTATGGATGAAGAGGTGAGGCCATTCATATGGTGGTGCCATCCTCCATTGTGTCTTGCACTTCTCCAAATGTTGTGTTGGTGTCCCCTATCCATCACATCTCTGCAATTTATCGTTCCCATGCTCTGTGCCAAATCTAATGCGTAGTAATAGTTTACATTGGTACCAGTCCTAAATTGTTTCTTTATGCACACCCCACCATATTGTATGTGTAGCCTCTAATTTTCCAATACTTCTTCTTCATACTTTGTCAAGAATTCTTCTAAATCATTTACCCCATGAAAGTTGGGAGGTTCCCTTATCTCTATACCAACCCATCTTACTGTGCGGTCCATTCTTGTGCACCTTCTCATGGAAACTTCATGTAATACCTATTTCCAATTTCCAAACTTCTATCTGAGTCAGAATAAAATGATGTGATGATTCTCTAGCTGAGTACCCCATCTGCAGTTGGGTTAACATAATCATATTCTTGCACAGTGGTTCTGTATAACTGGTTTATTTCCTCCAAATATAAGCAAGTGGGTTCTACAAACCTTTCTCCTTCTAAAGGGTCTAATGGTGCAATGAATCTGTATTCACCTGATTCAAATGTCATTTTCCTTGTCTTCAAGTTTATTATGGCCTAGTTGTCAATTTGCCAATCCATTCCAAGCAATGTTGGATATGGTGTTGTGCCATCTATAATCTCTATTACTTCAAAGTCTGCCTTAGTTTTCACTCCATCTATATGTATTGTCACACCTTTAAGCCTTCCAATGGGTAAAACTATGTGTTGATTTTCTAACTTCAGCTAGATAGGTGAATAGCCTAATGTGGGTTCTCCCATATATTGCCATGTCTTCTTAGGTAAAACATTTACCTCGGAGCCTAAGTCCAATATAATATCCCCCATATTGAAATCCACAATGTTAGCATTGAGTTTGGATTCCCTGCTTGTCCTCCTTCTTGTATGGAGGTGATTGACTATTTTCTTCTCTAATTTCCCCTATGCCTCTGTGTCACATCTTTCTAGCAAACTTTGCAAAACCCTAACATATGATGGATCATTCAGTAGCTTAACACAGGATTGTAGAAAAGTTCTTATGTTACTTACTTTCTCTACAGTTTGTGCTTCACCGGTGTGGTCCATTGATGAAGGCATATCGTATATTGGTACGTTTTGAGTATGTTGCACAACTAATGTAGACACAACATTTTGTTTGAGGAACTCTTTTCTAGACTTCTTGAATGTCTCCTTTTCTTTTCGTGCATCAAACTGCTTTTGTGTTTCCATATTTTTCTTCACCCATTGGTGTTGTGTTGGATCCTGTCTCACTGCATCAGGTCCTGTCTTAACGCCTCCTCGCATGACTATGTTGATATTTATTCCACATCCATGGCTTCTGCAGAGATCCAATGAACATTCTAGTTGTTCTGGTTCCTCTTTTCTTGAATCTTTCCCAAAAGTGTTAGGCATTCCTCTGTATCATGGTCTACTGTGCGACAATACATACATGTCGTCGGTGGGAGTGGACATTGCCTTGCATAATGTCCTAGATGTTGATAGTTGTGGCACACTAATGGACATATGCCTCTTCCAAATCCTCCTCTACCTCATCCTCCACCTTTGTATCTAGCTCTATCTCCTCACTGTGTGTTATACTAAGGTACTTGATTATACTGCATGGGGTTATACTGTGGTTGTGCGTTGTTATATTGTGGTTGCACACTGTTATATTGTTGTTGAAAAATGTTGTATGGAGGTGGTACCTAGTTAAACTGAGGTGCAAATTGCCCTGTCATCATTTTTGCCCGCACCCTATAGGTATATGAAGTTCTTTCCCTCATCAATTCCACCATCCTACAATATTTATCATCATGATCCACTGACTTGCAAAAATTGTAGTATGAACTCTTGGGTATTGTCTGGTACTTCTACATCATGGGACAATGATATTGATCATGCCCATGTGTCTTACAGATATCGCACCATGTTCCTCCTGTTGGAAAAGGGTTTGGTACTCCCGTTTCCATGTATTGTATGAAAGTTGGACATTCATTCTTATGGTGACCTTCTATCCTACACGTGGTACACCAAAAAAATTCTCTTTTCTCTTTTCCTTTATTATGGTTCAGTTGAAATGTAAGGTTCTTCAGATCCTCCTTCAACTCCTCTATTGATGGATCTGTATTTTGATACCGGTTCTCTTCCAATTGTAAGGCTTCCTGTATAGCCTTTGCCTGAGTTTGGAATTTTTTTTGTCTCAAGGGGTATTTCAAATGTGGTAACAGTGAGTTCACAAAAAGGTGTCTATGTTGCATGTCAGTCATGAAATACTTCATCTTACCTTTAATATGCTTAAACCTTTGATCAATCTCCCAAACAGACTCACCTAGTTTCTACCTAATTTCAATCATCTCATTCATGTACTGATGTTCTGAGCTAGGCTTCTGGAATTCATTGATTAGTAGCTTCTTCACATCTACAATAGTCCTTGTTTCTCTTAGTGGACTGTTTACAGTTAGGCTCATGTACCAATCCAGTGTGCGGTCTCTTAGCATGATAGCTAATTGCACAAGTTTTGTATCCTCATATGTAATCTACTTTGATTCCCATATCTTCTCGTAGATAAATAAATTATTTTCAAGGTCCTCAAATGCCTCTCCCCAAAATTCTGGTAACCTGATTGTGGGATCATGTCCTCCCATCTTGAACTATGTTGAACTAATACCTCTGTGCAGTGTAGATATTTGACTGCTACTTCCTGAACTGGCTCCTCCATTTTTTGCTCCTTGTTTGGATGTACTTATTGTTGTCTTTCTTCCACTAAAATTCAATTGTCTAAATGGTGGTGTTCTTTATGGTGTACTAGTTGCACATGAGGTTATGGGTTCCACACTAACATGGATCTGGATTGGAGTTATGCCTTATGTTCCTGCCCTTGGACCACTTGTTTTCTTTTCATAAGTTGTGTCCATGATTTCTTCAATCTGCTCCACAGCTGATCCGGATTATTTTTGGCACGAAATGAGAGCGGAGATATAATAAAGAAATGCACAGAGATATTGTAGATATTCAATAATATAACAGAAATGTATCATATATGCAACCATAAACACAGATATACAGTAATACACGATTTC
>SNQJ01S0181687.1:19248-38312 GCA_010110895.2 Picea sitchensis
TCAATTAAATATAATAGGTATTATTTTCATTTAAAATGTTTATAGTATAAATTAAATCTTAAATATTATTAATTCATAATAATTTAGCACACATAGTAATAATACATCTTACATGTGTTTCTTCTTAAGAGGTTATAAGTTCAAATCCAAAGGGAGGTAGCGTAAGTATATCTCTGTAAACTTTACCAGTCAAATCGTTGGACGGAGAGGGATCCCTTGTCTCACAAACAAGAAGATCTCATACACCAATTTGATATGGCTTAAGCTATTTGAATCATTCCCACAATTTAAGATCAATCTAAAATCAATACATAATACTAATAGTCATATAATTTAATATCTAATTTAATTTACAATTAATTTTAAAATTATTTAATTTACATTATTACTATATATAAATTTTTAGTGCTTCGTACTGTATTAATTTCTATAGTTTACATAGATTTTAGGTTTAATATTTTGACAATTACAAGATATGTGTTTTTTTTAATGAAAATGCATGTGGTAAAAATAATAATTTACGATTATACCACTACAAACTTTGTTTTCTAATTAATTATTTAAATTAAAATTTTAATATCATAATAATTATTTATTTTTATTGAAAATTAAAACCTTTTCAAATTCTTTTAAAAAGATCTTAAACATTAATAATAAAACACATTAAGAATTATATTGGATGATTTCAACTCTTTACGACAAGTAAGTTCATTGTGTGAAGTGATTTAATAAGAACGTTGTATGCATAAAATGTATTGGAATGTAATATTTATCTAGTTGAATTATATTGGATGATTTCAACTCTTTACGACAAGTTCGTTCATTGTGTGAAGTGATTTAATAAGAACGTTGTATGCATAAAATGTATTGGAATGTAATATTTATCTAGTTAAATATATGAGTTGAAATATGGTTGGGTTATTTTATTTTATTACTTTTCCTTTGTTGTGTCTAGGATAAGTTAAGTTTTTAGTGGGGAGTGATGTGAGTTTTTAAGGGGTACTTTGTGGTTTTATTAGGCTATGATTATAAATAGCGAGTCATTAATTAATGGTCACATAGATTGTGAGTAGCTGTGAATATCAAGATGTAATGGTTCTATATTGTTATCAAAATTTGGTTATCTATATTTTTTTGCTCTTAGATTCATAAAAGCCTTGATATCAAAAGAAGACATTTTTGAACTTTTATAAGTTTACTTTGTAGTCCTCAGTCTCAGCTTCGGGATGCTTTTTTTCGGGTCAAAAATCTATTTTTGTATGCCTAAGTTACTTAAGATCTTGTCCAGAGGTCCGAATTTGAAGAATCTTTTTAAGTATCGTGTTCGCCTCTCCTCTCCTATATTACAATGGTACCATACTTAGAATTTTCACTCAACATCTCTATCTCCATACTTAGTCATATTTTAGTGTTTGCGGGTTCACGGGTTGGCAGACTCATATATCCCCTCACCTCCTTACACTCCCTCATCCGCCAACCTGTTTTCTACCTTCCTCACCCCCGCTCCTGCTACCTACATTTCTCCTCCCTCACTTCCGTCATCTACATTTCTCCCCTTTCCTCCGAACTACTCACAATCCTCATCGGGTTCGCGGACACTAACCACCCTCACTCCCTTATTCACCTCACTCCCCAACCCGCCAACCCGCTCTTGTGGACTATAAATTCACCTGCTTAATTTATGCCACCTACATATCTCCCCTTCCCCTCATCTAACATCTCATATACCTTCCCATACCTCTTTTTGAAGCTTTCACCTTTAAAATGTGAACCAATAATAATTTTCCACATGGCACATTACTATTTGGCGGGCTATGGAGGAACGACACATGGCATCCAATAAGAGTATTACACATGGAAACACACAAAGAGGGACATATGACGCGATCTGATCGAATGATGTGAAAACCAATAAATTTCCGACATGTGGAAACATCTTATTGGATGACTCATCCTGGTGATTGGGCATGAGGTGGACGACGATAGGATTCAAAAATTATTATTTTATTCAACAATTTTCTAAGGAGGTTGAACCCCTTATGCTCCATAATCTTATTCTCGTGTTTCTTGCTAAGTATATGGAGCACTTAGTATTATATATCATGAAGAATATAATATCCCAATGCATGTGGGATAGACTTTTAAACCAAAAAGTCGAATGTTATGAAGGGAAGCATGAAAATCAATCCAAGTGCTGAGATTTGCTCATCAATTTTGATCAACGGTCGTTGAGCATTGATCTTGCAGAGTCCATAACTTGAGCTTCGGGTGTCATAATAATGCAAACTTTATATCGTTGCAAAGGTATTTCAATGTAGAAGATGGTGATATAGATTTCAAGTTCTGAAAGTTGATACATTTTTCTCATAAATTAAAATATCAGTAAACTGCATTTTTAATGGGCCTGCATGACAACTCAACTTCACAACCTCATATCTTGAGATCCGGGCGACAGATTTGCGCAAACTTTATATCGTTGGAAATATGAGACGATGAAGAGAACATAAAAACTCGTTTTCATGGATAAAAGTTTGGTTTTCACTTACATAAAATTAAATTACAATCGTCCTCTTTTGATGGAAAATTAATTAAATTTTAAAAATAAAAGTTTAATTAAAAAAATTTATTAAAAAGGGAGAGGGACCCATTTTCAATATACTTATATTAATGATGTGATTTCATTAATGAGGCATTAATTAAAGGGAATGTTCCAAGAAAATACTTGTACTGGAATTTCAAGAAAGGGAGAAACCCTAACTACTTAAGTAGATAGAAAATCTATTCTTAAAAAGAGAAGAGGGGCTTCATCAAAAGGGGCCAATAGTCAGTATTGTCAGAGGGGCGGGGCAGAAGATCAGAGGAATAAGAAGGTACATCCATGGATACACAATCAAGCTTCTGATCAAAAGAAATAAATTTCCATCTTCTCCATTTTTTTTAATATATTCTTCTACACCACTTCTCATAGTTTTATGCTCGAATTTCAGAGTTGGGCACAAGGCTGAGTTGTTGAGTGTTCTTATTATATTCTTCTAAGATATTTTATTATATGATCATGGAGTATTTGTAGCCACATATATGGCTGTCAAATATTTTGTAATGAAGAACATCTTTCATGAATAAAACTCCACAAAGAATTGCTTCGGGGTTGATCTTGATTGTCTCTTGTAACTTTGAGTTTTAAGTATGAGGTATTTGAGGTTGACCTATACAATTCTCTTTTGATATTGATTGCGGTACTCTATTAAAATTCTTTGAGATGATCATATCATTCTCTCCTATGAAGAAGATATAGATGTATGTATATATTATTGAGAAGATTGTGTGTGATCCTGATCACAATTCAATTCTTATGTTGAAACCCTCCTTTGATCTTTTCTGATTAAAAGACTTTTGCTGCACATAAAGATTATATTGGGTTATTGAAAAACTAGTTTCATATAAATGCAAGCACTAAATATTTGGGGTTTTTTGCCTAGCACTCCCCCTAATCCAAGATATTCAAAGATATATCTTTTAGCCAAAGAGTAGAACCACCTCTCTAAAAACGAAGGGGGACTAATGTCCTCATGAGGTTGTTGTTTTGGTCCTAACGGATTCAAGTGTCAACATACACTAAGGTGAGGGGAAGACAATGATTATAAATACTGAGTCACCAATTTATGGTCACATGGGTTGTGAGTAGTTGTGAATAGAAATACCTAATGGTTCCACACTAAGGTTAGGGGAAGGAAATTCCATTACAGGATAATAATGTCAAATTCTATGACAATGTTGGTTCATTTCAAAACATTAAAGCCAAGTTTAAGTTAGTGTTATGGTTGTTAAGATTATCTAGGTGACATGAACCTTTAACCATTACATTTTAACTAACTCAAAAATGATACAATTTTAAGAAATAAGCTCTAGGGAATGATGTACATTGAGGAAACAATGAATATTATTATAACAACGGATTTTAATAAGGGTTATATATATATATATATATTGGGGGGAGGGGGGGGGAGGCGGTGATTTAGGTGTGAAGTCATGATCATAAGGAAACTCAAATATTGTTATGGTATTTACACCAATAGGCTAGTTTTTATCCTATGTTCTTCTTAAACAAACTCATCTTTAGAGGAGGGGAACCAAAATAGAAAATGTTGCCTCATATAGAGTCACCCAACGAACTTTACTTCAAGGAATTTTTTGTCTTTCTATGAAAGTTTAAACAATTTGTAGTGAATGTCTATCTTTTAACTATAATGGTTAAATTATATTATCATGATTGTTACAACCATTCTTGTTTAACATTCTTATAGACTGAATACTGAGAAACTATCTTATTTCCAAAGATAATATAAAGACATCCTCTACATAAAAAGAAAATCCAATAACATTACCCTACTCAACATGTTGTAGATTCATATTATAACTAACTATTGTAATATTAAAACCATTCAACAAAACATATTGACAACAAACATATTTTAGGGCTCACTGGGGGTCTCCTCACGAGGTTCAACCACCTACATGCCTAGGTTGTAATTTTTCCCCCTAGAAGGGCCATAAAAGTGTTCATAGGGGGCAAATTCACTTGAGGTATCAAATCCTTCGTCGAACCCAGAAGTAGGAGAAAGATTTAGGTGGGTTGAGATTCGATCCATGGGGTAAAAGAAATCGTGTAGTGTGACTAAAGGTTCAAATTGATTGCCTCTCAAGATGATCTGCAATGCTTTAGATTCTTCTTAGTCTTGAATAACCAAGATGTGTTTTCCATCCTCTAGAGAATACTTGCCACATGTCAAATTCTCTAAAAAATTTGAAAGATATCGAGTGTTTTGGACCACTTATGTGGGGACGACACACATGATCATTTAATATGATCTCTCTAGGAGAAACCACATGTTTAACCCCTACTTAAAAGTAACCCATGGCTCCAAGAAAATACCTCATGGAAATTGAGCATTGTCTATTAATAAAAAAAACTCACTCCTCACCCAAAAATTCGACATTTGAACACAATTTCAATTAATGCTATAAAAACAAAATGAAAATTATCCTAAAACTTCATAATAACATGAATTCAAGTGTAGGCATCTCCCTTTTTCTCTTGAAAATGAAAAAAATTATGTTTAATCTTTTTTTATAAAATTGTATTAGGCATTACTTTTGGTGTGTGATATTAATATAAGGTTTCAATTTTTTTTAAATAGGAATGGTTATTTTGTATTAAAAAAGAGCCTGCAACAAAGGTTGAATCAATGGAGTGATACATAGTGTTAAAAATGGAAGGCCACTTTATTAAAAAGAGAGGGTTTCTAATATGGTCAATCAAAATTTTCTACCTGAGTATATAATAGTTTATCCCTATGCCATGTATAAATTCTTACAAACGAGTGCAATAGAAATATTACTTTACAAATCATAAAAGCCCGACTAAAGTAGTTTTAAAATGAAATAGAAGCTCTAAAACCATCAAACATATGATTGGGAATTAAAATACGGTTGATCAGTAGGAAATTTCCTGAATTGGAAGAGGAGTGAGGCCATGCCTATGTTGAATAAATTGGCAAGGTGGTGAGGTTCGTGCATTTCCCTGGGCTTCCACATAATTGAACTGTGTGGGAGCTGGATTAAATGATTTTATCCATAGCTCCCACATTCCTTAGCCATAAACTCTCGAAGCGCAATTAAAGAGAGCACATATGAAAGGTGTGACATGTGTGAAGGTAGTACAATTATTTGATACACGATGGTGATGTGGTGTCATGAATTCAATCAATGAAGTTTAATTCCTAATTGTGGTGTGGGTGGTCAGATCACCGCCTTTTTACTTGAGCCTTATGTTCCAATTTTTTTTATGAACCATATGAATCAAATTAAGGTAGAAGATGGGTTGAGAGAACACCATTTATTTCAATTTTCCCTTGCTCTGGGGATCGAGCCTCCTTTTCTAGTGTATATACCCTGGTGTTTAGGTGTTGGAGGACATGATAATATTCGATTGAGTGAAATTTCTTCTCTTCTTGTGTAATTTTTTGATAATTCCTCAACAAACTAAAATGTTAGTATTTCTGTAGGATTTGGAGACCATTAATGACTAGTTATGAGTCCCCTATTACAACAAGTTCAGTGTTTTGATATTCCCCTATAAGTTTTAATCCCATATAGAATGTCAATCCTCAACTTGATTATTGGAAGAATATCCTAGGCCCCATGCAAAAGAAAACACCTATGATTCATCAGAGTTGTAAAGCACTCCCCCCACACATGTCTCCCTTGATATATAGTTTCTAATTGACATCCACAAAGTTTATAAAAATATATATTTCTTCAAAATTCATTATTTTTGGGAAATATTATTAAAATTTCTAAATAATTTAAGATTTTATTTTAAAATTTTGTTTTTCAAAATATTTAATTATCATCAAACAATTAAACTTAAATATCAAAATTTGTATTTTCTTCATTTTAATTACATTTATTTTTTCTTAATTTTTAAAACTTTATCACTCTAACCATATTTTTTTTACTATAAACAAATCTATTGAATTATAAATTTTATTTTTCAACATGGAAACTATGGATATGAATAAAAGAATGTCATATGAATAAAAGAGTGTCATTTTCAATATCTACCTCCAAAATCATGACTATATTTTATTTGTAAAATATATTTATAATTTTATGATGAGTGTTAACACCCACTTTGTTCTACAATCTTTTATTCCTCATTCATTCCTGCTTGGCATTTCAAATTTTAGTATAAGTTATAAATCTTTAGTATTATGTGGTTAAAGGTTTGATAGCTTATCTTAAAGGGATTAAAATAATGCTAGATCGAATGAATGCGATGGACTTAGTTTTGTGAGAGGGGGACAAAATGAATTACACACATGTTTAAATGATTGCTTGATGACATCACCTGGCTTCAAATCTTTTAATTTGAGCCATAAGTCATGTCAACATCCATTCTTTATGATTATTTAATTTAGTAGGCTACAGATTGAAAGTCTAATCATCCCAAGAAAGAAAAAGGGAAAAATCTGGCCGAGCGCTACAGGAACTTCCACATGTCATTGGTCGTGATCATTTCAAGTACTTTGGAAAGTCGTGGAAGTTGTGGATTGTACTACAGAATTCATGAGTATGCAAAGCAGTTAGCAAGTACCAGTTTTCAGCCCTAACATGCGAATATGGGTGGTCTTTTCTACATGTCATCTTTCCAGGAGGTTATACAGATGAGGTTTTTTAAAAAACATATTTTTAAAACTGGCACATTATTCATCACCTACAACAACTGGTCGATTTGAATTGACACCCACAGAGCCAACAGATCCTCGATTATTCTCATTACACAATAGTCAGATCCCTTATTTGTAGCCAAGAGTCTATTCTTTTGGTTGCAGTTGCACATATGGGCAATGGTGGACATGTGAACAAAAAAGAGGCTGAAGGGCCTAAGATCATGGAATCTTATGAAGACAATTGCCACATTTTCAATCGGGCAGGTTGGTATTTTTTCTGCACTAAGCTGGATGGTCATCATTATGTTACAACCAGGGTGTTTATTGAGAGTTTCAATGGGAAATGGGCCCGAGTTGCAAACTTGGTCATGTAGGTTTCAGAGGATTCCATAGAAGCTTCTTGCAACCTCTCGACTGATGGCGAATGATGGTTTAAAAATAAATTGATTACAGGAGGAGATGTAAACTAGTTTCTGAAACCCGAACACAGAGACCCTAATTGAGCCAAAGGAATTCCCAAGGATTGGATTTCGTATGAATGTATGGAATCCTTGATCATTCTTAAAAGATTCATCACTTGTGAGGGGCGCTACTCTATCATATTTCTATTTCATCTACGATTTCTGCTTCATATGGCATGAATTAAGAGGATGAATATTCCCTATTATTTATTGAGGGATCTTAAAAAGATGGCTATGAAGGTCCAAGCTAACCCCAAGACCCCTCCTCACATAATATATCAGCAGGGCTTGATCAAAGTACTTATCAAGGCCGAGCTGGGGAAATTGCAGAAGACTTGGGACCAATATTTAATCTAGTTAGGTTTTGAAAAGAAAGTGCATCCTCCTGCTGCAAAATCACATGATAAGGTTTCTAAGCATGAATAAGGAACTTCATCTAGCACCAGTCAACCAGTTACTTCAAAGAAGAGAAAGAGAGCAGCTTGTGTTAAGAATCCATATGAACACGTGGAAGCTCCTCCAACTAGCCAACAAGCAGATGGAAGTTCTTCCCCTATCCTAGGTGGAGGTAAGCACCCTTTTCCTTTTGCACAGAAGACTTACTCTAGAAGGACTCAAAGACACATTAAACCTAAGGTACTGGGAAAGGATAAAAAATGTGAGACAACAGAGAAATTAGCAGAGCCTGTTCAGCCTAAAGACCATCCCCCAAAGGTCATTCCTCCTATCTCAAGATCCTCTGAAGAAGATGTTTCTCAATATAAAATTGTAATGCGAAAGAGGGGCACCATGCCTCAAAATAAGTTCAAGTTAAAGTCTAAAGCAGTGTATAAACCTGTTATCACATAGGTCATCATCATCAATGAATAGCCTATTAAACCTATGGGAAAGTCATCTATAAGAAAGAAAACCCTTGCAACTAATCTCGAGAAGAATAAATTCAAGAAGGGTGGTCTAATCATAAATAAAAAGACCATCATTGGAAAAAACAAAGTTTCTACCAGAAAATAGGGTAAGAAGGATATGAAAATCCCAAACCCTAAGATCATATTTGAAGGGAATGAGCCTAAAAGAATGAAAACCCAATCTCAATCTAATAAGACTAGAAAGGATAGCTTAGAATTGCTAGCAGAAGTAGCTTCTTCAATCTTGCATAGAAATCTATCAATTTGAAATACCACCTCCAGGATAAATCATGTTTTGAGATTAAAAATGATGGATGAGGGAAAAATATTTGTAGTTCCTGTGACTAAGGTATCATGTCCCTTTTTGGATATGAACAACTACAACCTAGGAAAAGGAAGGATTTTAAAACATGTAGAACAAGGTTTTTGGAAGGTCGCTACAAGAAGTTCCCACAGTCACACCCAGAAAAACAAGGTCACTATAGGAACACCTATAGCAGCCTATTTTGTTGCTAAACTCACCTAGTTTCATATTTTTGTAACAAAGGAGGGTTATACCTATTCTATCATCTTATGGAGAATGTCATGAATCTATACACCTTTTGTGTATCTAAAATCTATCTTGGGATATGAAGATAAATGTAGATTGGGCACCAGGATTGAGTAGTCAAGGTTGGATTCACATGGATTTTTGAAGATCAGGTGTACTTGGGAAAGATTAAGAGGATGTTGCAGTGCTATCATCCAAATGGAGAAAAAATCAAGCTAAGAGTATTTTATGCAAGGATGTTTCCTTGATCCTAGGGGTTTTTTTGTAAAATTGTTATTATTTTGTCTATCAGTAGTCAAAGGATGAAATTCATTTTGAGTTTTTGTAGGGATTAGTTTTGAGTTGTCCCTGATAGTCAAGATCGACCTTAAGTACATGTAACTAATTCAAAACACTATATATCAAATTATGTAGAAGAAGAAACAGTTTAATCCTTGTTTTGGCTTGATATTGTATTGTTAAAGAATGTTTTTTTTATTTATATTGCTTGTGTAAATATTTCAGTTGCTAATGAAATTGGTGGTTAGTATGTTATTTTTCTTTGTTTATCATCTTCATATTTTCCTTTGAACACTACTTGTGCCAAGAAGGTTTCTTTAACATATTTTAGTAATCTTTTCCACATGAATGTTTTCTCCTTAGATCTTATTTAGAATGAATTCTAGATAAAGGTTGCTCCTCTGTTGCATAAACACATTAAAGACAAGATTTGTTATTTGTGTATTTATCAGTCTTTGTTTTTCCCTTTCTCTCAATCACATCACTTCAACCTTAAACCTCTAGCCATCAATATTGTTTACCTGACTTGTTGCACTTAGGTAATTGGTCCTAACAGATCTGATCATTATTCCTTTTTCAAATCAAGCAAGGATTTATCCATCTTAAAACCCCTATTGAACGTTTTGAAACAAGGTGTGCTAGGCTTGTTCCTAAAGCAATCTAGGAACAACTTTTAGTGCTAAAATTATTTTAGCGCTGCTGTCGAGGATGGAAATGATGAGATTTTCCCTGGGTAGAATGACATAAGTTTATAGATCTAGTTGTAGATGGTGAAACTATAACTAGGCACAAGTTGAATGTAATATCTTTTCACCTGGTGACTCCACATTAGACACTCTGGCTCCAAAGAGAAAGGGGACTAGAGACCATCCAGAATCTCCAAATGTGCTTGTTGTTTCAGACCCCGAGAAGATCCTGAAAGAATCCAAATCTCTCAAAAAATTAGAATCTCAGAAATTGTTTCTTTTACCTCCTTTTGAAGAATCCACCTCGGGGAAAGAGGAATTTGTAGAACCAAAATCCTTTTACACACCCTATCATGAGAGTAGATATAAATATGAGGAAATATTTGAATTTCCTAAAGAAACAAAGTACCCTTCCTTAGAAAAGATCTTAATCCTTGAAGAAATTCAATAAGAGAAACTCAATCTTAGCCTCCAAGTTAATATCCTTGCTGCTGAAAAACTTGTTGAAGAAATTCTCCAGTAATATCCTAAGATTCAATTGGTGAACATTCCTAAGCTCTCATCACCACACTCCTCACATACAAATCAACCTTTAGGTGGTCAAACAATTGTTGGTGCAACACCTCCCAATCCAATGAATGCTGGCAAATATGCACCTTTGGTATTGTCAAATAATATTCATCCTCTCCAAATAAATGATTACATGAAGTACCTTCCAAGGTTTGACAATGAAAGGGAAACAATTGTAGAGGAGCATTTAACTTCTTTTTATTCCTTTGCTGACAATTTCCAAGTGGATTATGATGATGTGTGGATGAGGATTTTTGTTCAAAGTTTAGATGGAGAAGTGAGGAAATGGTTCAGGAACCTTGGAGATAAATCTATTACCACCATCACAAACCTTGATGCCACCTTCTTGAGAAAGTGGGGAGATAAGAAATATGATATGTATTCCATGAAATAATTCAACAATCTCCGAAGAAAGAATGGTGAATCTGTCTTTGAATTCTCTCAAAGATTTAATCAGATGTACCAGAAAATACTAGACGACATCAGACCAGCTGAAAGGTTAGAAAAGGTCACTTTGCTAATGCCTTTGACACTGATTTTTGTTTACTTCTTAGGGAAATAAGACCAGTCACTCTGGATGATATGCAAGATTCATCTCTTGAAGTTGAATCCAACATTTTAGCATCTAAAAAACTAAAAACGAGATCAGATAAGGGAAAGATAAAATAAGAATATAAGTCTTTTGCATCAAATACTAAAAATACGAAGATTTCCTTGGAGGAGATGTCAAGAAAGATGGAGGAAATGTCGTTTGAACTGTCTAAACTTAGATTGGAAAAACATAAATGGAATGCACCTCAAAAACGAAATTAGAATACAAATCAATATAGAAGGCCTTATAAACCTTAGATCATGCAGAGGGATAAGAAGAATAATGATGATCATAAAATTCGGACACCTATACATAATAATTACATTGAAGAGAATCATGAAGTTGAAGATGTAGATGAAGATATGGATATTCATTTGTTCGAAGATGAGATTGCTCTTAGTCACCTAACACATAATGAATACTAAGATTCATTGAATTCACAGGCTGGGGGAAGTCCAGATAATTTGCTTTGTAATACAGATCAATAAGGGTACAATCTTAGATCCAAATCAGCTCCTCAAAAAGATTAACCTGTTGTCCCAGTAGTATAGACAAGCAACAAGAATCTTGAAAGAAAGAAAGTACAACCAACTATGAAAGTATCGGCCCCGAAAGAAGACAATTTATCATCTCCTTTCAACCTAGAACATGAGACAAGCAAGATCAAAATTCCTATTCCTATGACTGAATTGGTTAAAACAAATTCTTATAGAAGTCAGATTTTGAAATGGTTACAACCTTTTTCTGTTGTTGATCCTATTACTGATGTGATTAATCTCCAAGATGAAAAACCCACTATTGTCTTAGGGCTAATTGTAGAAGAGAGGGATGACTCCACTCCTTCTTTTTATGTCTCATTAGATGTTCATGAAAAAATTCTTCATAACTGTCAGTTAGATTCTAGAGACTCCCATAATCTTATGCCAAAGGTTGTCATGGAAGAACTTCGGTTAGAAATCACTAAAGCATACCATGATGTCTTTTCTTTTGATTCCAAAAAGGTTAAATGCTTGGGGGTTATCAAAGACTTTACTGTTTCATTACATCCCAACCAAAAGTTTAGTCATAGACATAGTTGTAGCTGATAGCCCTCCTAGGTTTGGTATGTTTTTGTCCAGATCTTGGTGTAAGAAACTTGGGTGAATCTCTTCAAATGGATCTTTCTTATGTCACTATACCTATGTTTGGAGGAGAATTTAGAAGACTCTATCGTGAGGCTCAATGGCATATATTATCAGCGACAATGATCATTCTGTAAATCATCCTTTCTATGCAATTGATGTGGATTTTGGATCTTCTATATTTCAAATTGATAATGCTATCCAACAATATTTTACTTTGACAAAATCAGTTGTTGCCCCACAATCTGTTGAAAATCAAAATCTTCTATGGGAATTATACTTTGATGGAGCTTCATCCAGAGAAGGTGCAAGAGCAGGTGTAGTGTTGATTTCTCCTAAACATGAAGTCATTACCCTGTCTTACAAGTTAGAATTTGATACAACAAATACCATTGTAGAATATGAGGCCTTGCTGTTAGGTCTCAGGGTAGCCAGAGAAATGAAAATTCAACATTTGAAGGTGCATGGGGTTATGAACTCATTGTACATCAGGTTATAAATGTATATCAAACAAAGAATATTTGGTTGAAAGACTACAAAAATGAGGTATGGGATGTTGTTGAATCCTTTTTTATGTCTTTTAATATTTTATATATTCCAAGAAACCGGAATGAGCAGGTTGATTCAATGGCTCTGGCAACAAGTACTTTTAAAACTCCTTTGCCCCCAAAGCTGAAATATGAGGTTGAGGTTAGGTACATGCCATCTATTCCAGATAATGGCAAGCATTGGAGAGTATTTGAGGAAGATTCTGAAATCAAAAGGTTCATTGAAGCAGTAGATGATTTTTCTTCAATTCATATTGATCAAGATGAATATTTGGATAAGGCTAACCATAATTTGAATTTTCATAATATGATTGTTGGACATAAGATTTTGCAATTGCTTAATAACCATATTCCAAAAGACCTTGTATCTCTCGAAATAATTTTTTATCATAATGATGTTCTTGTGAAGCTTCTCGATCCAGAAAAAGAAGTAGAGGTGATTAATTCTAATATTGGGACTACTGCAAATCCCAAGCATGTCAAATTATCAAAATTACTATCAACAAAATACCGAGCTAAATATGAAGAATTGTTGAAGGAGTTCACCAATATTTTTGCATGGAAATATGAAGATCTTAGGACCTTTGATGAAACTGTCATTCACCATAAGATACCCTTGAAAGAGAATGTAAAACCTTTCAAGCAAAAATTAAGGCAAATTAATCCTCTCTTGTTACCCATTATGGAGAAGGAAGTCAAGAAATTTTTAGATGCTAAAATCATTGTACCCTTGAGGTACTCTGGCTCGATAGAAAGTTCAGTTCCAGTGAGAAAGAAGAATGGTGAAATTAGACTTTGTGTCGATTTCATGAATTTGAACAGATGTTCCCGGAAAGACAACTATCCATTGCCCAAAATGGAACATATATTGCAGAGGGTGGTAGGATCTAGCAGGATGTCTATGATTGATGGTTTCTCTATATACAATCAGGTAGTTTTTCATCCATATGACATGGAGAAGACTGCGTTCAAAACACCTTGGGGTACTTTTATGTATGCCCGGATGCCTTTTGGTTTGATGAATGTCGGGGCCACTTTTCAGTGAGCCATGGATATTGCCTTCGTGGGAGAGAAGGATAAGTTCATGGTCATCTATTTGGATGACATGATTTTATTCTATAACTGATCTAGGTGGATATCAGTGGCCACCCATCTTTTCCAACTGGATTAAAACAATTTTTTGGCAATTTTTGCAATTTACTAATTTTAGCAGTTTTAACTTCTGGGGCCATTTTGAGGTCCTAAATGAAGTTTTTTTGGGGATAGAGATTCTCAATGATATCCAAAGGCATATTTGATCCTCCAAAATTAATATCCTCGACGATACCTTTCCAACGGGCTATCATATGCCTAAAGTGGAGATCGTATGCAAAAGTTACAACCCCGAGAAGTTGATGTACTAACTTACCTAGATGGGGCCCACATGACTTTTGGCGCTTCATCTCCTAGGGTTAGGTTTTTGGATGTCTAGGGTTTTTGGAATTCTTGTTTATTGTAAAAATGCCTTTAGAGCCTCATTGTAATCATCTTCTTGCGAATGAGCGTAGCCATCACATCTCTTCTCAGAGATAAGCCATTGTCATTCCAGCAAGCTTGTTTCCGCTGCATTTTACAGTTTCAGCTTATTTCCTTATTGAATAGAAAACCAGTTTTACTGTATCTCTTTTATTTTTTGTTAAGAACCTATTAATAATCTGTAGTCATTTCATTCTTCTCATAAAATCTAGATCAGTGGTATCATAGAGGTCTGCTCCTTGTCGTCTTAATGCATGTCCCCAACGAGGTCAGAGTACAAAGAGTTGGGTCTCAAGCTTGCTTCTCTTGAGGACAAAAGCCCTCGCATGCCCAAGCGACCTCTCATGGCAGGAGAAAATAAAGATGACGGGACAAGAGATCCTTTCAAATTGTTGATTGATGAAGACCTCACGCAACAAAGGAATAAGATGATGGATAGTTTCACGCAAATCCTTCGGTGGCTACCAATAGGCGATGCATCTTCTTCAAGCGGAGGCACCACCCCCTTCAAGGTACAAATAAACTTCGATATTCCTATATTTTAAGGTTAAATAGATGCAGATGTTGTAGACAAGTGGTTGAATATCCTAGAAGGGTAATTTTTCTGTCCATAACTTTTCGAATAAAGAAAAGATTAATTTTGCGCTCCTCAAAGCCGTTCTCCATGTCAAATATTGGTGGGAAACTTTATGTGAGAAAAAGGAAACAGAGGAACCCTCATTATTTATAGTCACAGACACCTAGGAATCCTTCAGGGATGCTATTAAGGAACAATACCACCCTGTCAAAAGTTATGACGACTTGTATACCAAACGGACCACACTGCGGCAAGAAAGAGACCAAGCAATGCCATATTTCATAAATATCTTTCATACCTTGCGCACCAAGATGGGTATCAAAGATTCAAAGAAACATCTGGTGCTCAAGTATTGGGGTTCTCTGCATAGATACATCTAGACTGAAATGGAATTTCTGGACATCTCATCCTTGGGTGCAGCCTACCGATATGTCATCAAAATCGAGTAGAAGCTCAAACAAAAGACACATCAATTTGGGCCTGGGAACCCCTCACAACAAAATCCAGGAAACGGCGGCCCCAACCCATAGAACAAAGGACAAAGAAAAGATGGATAGTATCAGGACAACCATTCCAAGCTGCAAGCAAAGAAGGACACCGGAAAGACAAAGAAAGATATCGGGAAGTGGTGCGACTTCCATAAGATCCCTTGGCATAACACTGCTGACTGTCGCTCAAAGCTGTCGCTGGTGGCTGAAGTTAAAGAATATGAATCAAATGCAGGTTCAGACTTTGAGTCAGAACAAAAAAGGGGAAGACATATCATTGACACAGAACCCAGTGCCACTGTTTCTACCACCAAGTTCCAGCCTAGTGAACCATATGAGCCAGAAGAAGGAGAATGCCTCTTCCATTCACAGATGTGGGTAAAAGGCACATCGATGCACTTCATCGTTGATAGTGGTAGCTAGAAGAACCTCATCTCAGTAAAGGTAGTTAAGAAGTTGGCCCTGCCGACAACACTACACCCACAACCCTACACCATTGGATGGCTCCGCCAAGGAAGCGATCTTCGTGTCAGCCAACAGTGTCGACTGTCATATGACATCAAGCCCTTCAAAGACAAGGTATTGTGTGATGTTGCTCCTCTCGAAGTTTGTGATGTTCTTTTGGGCCAACCTTATTTATGAAAACGTCATGTTGTTTATGAGTCTAGGCCTCGTAGTGTTATTATTACTTTGAACAGGAAATTGTAAAAGATACCCGAGGCAGTCCCACCTAGTGCTATTTCCTTGATCTCTGCTAAGCAATGCAAGAAGGTCATCTCTCAGATGGGGAAGTTTGTCTTCTTCGTGATTCGCTCTTAGAATAAGCAAAAGATCATAGCCACATCCAGGGTCTCTGCGACCGACCTCTCCACACAGCAGAAGAAAGTAGATAAGGTCGTGGAAGAATACTAAGATATTTTCTCCTCACCTATCGGGGTACCTCTGCACTGTCAGGTCAAGCACCCCATCAATATGACCCCTGGTGCATCGCTTCCCAATGGGCCATTCTGTTTCTGCTCTCTGTTAGAGAATGAAGAGATCAAGTGACAGATGCAAGAACTACTCCACAAGGGGCACATCTGTCCCATCTCATCACCTTGCAGGATTCCAATCATGTTGGTACAGAAGAAAGATGGAACCTGGCGACTCTGCATTGATTACAGGGCTTTGAATAAAATCACAGTCAGAAACTGGTACTCGATTCCCTGAATTGATGACCTCCTTGATCAACTCATGGGGGACAAATACTTTAATAAGATTGATCTAAATTCTAGCTACCACCAGGTCTCGATAGAACAAATAGATGTATGGAAAACCGCCTTCAATTCAAAGGAAGACCTTTTTGAATGGTTGGTCATGCCCTTTGGTTTGACAAATGATCCAGCCACTTTCATGAGGATGATGGACGATATACTGTGACCATTCACCAATACTTTTGTAGTGGTGTATCTGGATGAAATTCTCATTTACAACAAGACTTGGGCCAAACACTTGTAGCATATTCAGCAGGTTCTTCACACCGTGCGACAGTACAAGCTATATGCCAATTTGGAAAAATGCTCCTTTGGCATGGACAGGGTTCATTACCTGGGCTACATAATTGATCAACATGGAGTACATGTGGATCCAGCCAAGATCCAAGTCATCTGTGACTGGCCATCCCCAACCACACTCATTGAGCTTCAGAGCTTCTTGGGCCTTGCCAATTTCTACTGCAGGTTCATGTTGGGATTCACCCATATTGCATGGGCCCTAAGCCAAATAACCAGGGGTGGTGGTAAGGAAAAAATTGCGTGGGGTCAGTCTCAACAACAAGCGTTCGATGATTTGAAGCAGCGCTTGTGCTCAGCCCTAGTACTTTCACTACCAGACCTACAACAACCCTTTGAGATCGAGACAAATGCTTCAGAATATGTGGTGGGCACCGTTCTCACTCAGCACGACCACCCCGTGGCCTATCATAGTGAGACACTATCATATGTTGTCCGTAAGTACCCTACTTACAACAAAGAAATGTACTCCATTGTGCAAGCCTACCATAGCGGAGACACTACATTCTTGGGAAGGAGACAGTAATTCACACTGATCATAAGCCAGTGCAGTTCATGCAGACACAAGGAAAATTGTAGAATGATCACCATCAAAAGTGGTCCGCATACTTGCAACAATTCCACCTCAACAACAAGTATAAAAAAGGAAGCACCAATCACATCACTGATTGCCTCAGCAGACTGCCAGTCGCGACACTCACCACGGTGCTAAACTCCTGCGGCCATGAGACCTCTGGATGGCCCCAACTCTATGAGATAGACCCAGACTTCGCCACCACCTACCAAATGTTGGGTGAAAACGCAGTTGTCAATAATTTCAATCTTTAGGATGGGTTTTTGTGTCGTCTGGGCCATATTTATGTTCCATCAAGCGAGCGAGCGAAGATGATATGGGAATCCCACTACAGTCAGGTGGCAGGAAACTTCGGCGTCAAAAAAATAGTGACAATGCTACAAAAACATTTCTACTGGCTAAAACTTCAACATGAGGTCAGCAAGTATATCGGGTCCTACACTGCCTGCGCTATTTCCAAACTGACCTTTAAGAAACAAGGCCTGTACACCCCTCTTCCTAATCATGACAAGCCATGGGAATCCATCTCAATGGACTACATGTCGGGCCTCCGGTCCACCAAGCGGGGAAATGACTGTGTTTTTGTGGTTGTTGATCGCTTTTCTAAGATGGCGATTCTGGTTTCCTGCAAGAAGAACATCACAGTAGAGGCCACTGCCAAGCTCTTCTTTGAATGAGTCTAGGTACATTTTGGAATCCCATAAATCATTGTCTCAGATCAGGACAGTCGATTTCTCATCACATTCTAGTCGAGCCTCTAGTCACTGCTGGACACCAAGCTCACCAAATCCACGACCTTCCACCCCCAGACAGATGGCCAAACTGAGGTCGTAAATCGAATGATTGTGCATATCATTCGCATGTATAATTCAAAGCACCCTCACACATGGGATGAGAGCCTTCCCTATGTCCAACATAGCTACAACCAAGCCCTGCATAGCTCAACTGGCCACAACTCCTTTCAGGTGGGGTTGGGATTCCAACCATTGGGTCCCATAGATGTTGCACTTCCCCTTGCGGTCACCTCGATCGACTCATCTCCTGCTCCAACTGAAGCTGACAAAGCCACCCGGTTCATTGAGTGGATCCAACACATCCACCAACAGGTTTAGGATATCCTACAAAAGTCCAATGACAAGTACAAGCAACGCCATGATCAACATCGGGTGCCCCGCATAAGTTTAAGGTGGGCGACAAAGTTTGGTTGCATTTGCAGAAAAAACGCCTTACAAGACCCAATCGGAAGCTTCGCCCACTCCATTATGGGCCATACACCATCACCAAGGCCATGGGGGATAATGATTTTGAGGTCAACATTCCTCCTTTCCTTGGCCTGCACCCAGTGTTCAACGTGGATCTCCTTCGCCCTTATTTCCCACCATTATTGGACACCTCAGACGTAGCAGAACAAATGAC
>SNQJ01S0181687.1:38322-49768 GCA_010110895.2 Picea sitchensis
GGGATTCCAACCATTGGGTCCCATAGATGTTGCACTTCCCCTTGCGGTCACCTCGATCGACTCATCTCCTGCTCCAACTGAAGCTGACAAAGCCACCCGGTTCATTGAGTGGATCCAACACATCCACCAACAGGTTTAGGATATCCTACAAAAGTCCAATGACAAGTACAAGCAACGCCATGATCAACATCGGGTGCCCCGCATAAGTTTAAGGTGGGCGACAAAGTTTGGTTGCATTTGCAGAAAAAACGCCTTACAAGACCCAATCGGAAGCTTCGCCCACTCCATTATGGGCCATACACCATCACCAAGGCCATGGGGGATAATGATTTTGAGGTCAACATTCCTCCTTTCCTTGGCCTGCACCCAGTGTTCAACGTGGATCTCCTTCGCCCTTATTTCCCACCATTATTGGACACCTCAGACGTAGCAGAACAAATGACACCAATAGAGCTCAACCCCGACTGCATACAACAAGAATAAAATGATCAGATTGTGGACACACAGATCAAGGGCACTCTACAACAAAGGATCCAACTTTATCGAGTCGTCAAAGCAGGGTAGCTCCTGCACTAAGGCAAGTGGCTCACCCAGGGCCAAATTCAACAGAAATTTCCTCATATGATGGGGGAAATAAATGCAATGGATACCATTTATTCCTAAGGAGGGAGGATTAATCCAGGTGGATATCGGTGGCTACCCATTTTTTCCAATTGACTCAAAACAATTTTCTGGCAATTTACTATTTTTAGCAGTTTTAACTTCCAGAGCCATTTTGAGGGCCTAAATGAAGGTTTTTCGGGATAGATCTTCTCAATGATATCCAAGGTCATGATTGAGCCCCCAAAATGAATATCCTCGACAATACCTTTCTAACGGGCTATCATACGCCTAAAACGAAGATCGTATGCAAAAGTTACGACCCCAGGAAGTTGATGTACTAACTTACCCAAATGGGGCCCATAGGACTTTTGGCACTTCATCTCCTAGGGTTAGGTTTTTGGATGTCTAGGGTTTTTGTCATTCCTTTTTACTGTAAAAAGGCCTTCAGAGCCTCATTGTAATCATCCTTTTTCGAATGAGCACAGCCGTCACATCTCTTCTCAGAGATAAGCCACCACCATTCCAACAAGCTTGTTTCCGCTACATTTTACAGTTTCAGCTTATTTCCTTATTGAATAGAAAACCGATTTTACTGTATCTCTGTTATTTTGTGTTAATCACCTGTTAATAATTTGTATTCATTTCATTCTGCTCATAAAATCTGGATCACTAACTCTGATGAGGAGAATATTTGTCATTTGAGACGGGTATTTCTGAAGTGCAGAAGGTATGGTCTTTCTTTAAATCCAAAAAAATCTCATTTTGCTTTAGAACAAGGGAAATTGCTAGGGCATATTGTTTGTGATGATGGAGTTAAAATTGATCCTACTAGAGTGATAGCCATTCAAAATCTTTCTATCCCTAGAACTAAGAAGGAAATTCAATCTTTCCTTGGGAAGATAAACTTTCTCAGAAGGTTTATTTCCAACTTTGTTGAATTGGTCAAACACATACCTGTCATGTTGAAGAAAGGTAGTGAGATCAAATGGAGAACGAAAGCCAAATATTCTTTCCAGACTATTAAGTAATATATTTCAGATGCCCCTATTTTGATTAGCCCAGATTTTGAAAAAGAGTTTCTAATTTTTTCTTTTGCATCTCAATATACTTTAGCAACTTCTCTTTTGCAGAAAAATTCCGAGGGTTTTAAACAACCCATTGCATTCTTTAGAAGGGCACTTCAAGATGCCAAGTTAAAATATGATATTATGGAGAAGCATGCTTTTGATTTGATTAAAGTGATGCATTCCAAAGTCATTGCATATGTACCATCTAGTTCTATTAAAGACATCTTGACTCAACCAAACAATGATGGAAAGAGAAGTAAATGGATAGCTAAGCTATTGGAATATGACATGGATATCAAGCCTACCAAGTTAGTCAAAGGAAAGGGGTTAGCTAAGCTACTAGATGATTCAAATTGCAAATATCTAGGAGTTGACTACATCTGTAATAATTCAGGAAATTCACATCCTCAAACCAATAATTCCCAAGTGAATGAAAAGATTGTTGAATCAGAATGGTACAAAGATATCCTTTATTTTTCTGTAGAATTTCCAAACTCCTCGAGGAATGGATAAGTCCAAAGTAAGATCCTTGAAACTCAAAGTTATTAAGTATTGTGTAAATAATCAAACTCTGTTTTGGAGAGATCCTTCTGGATTTTTACTAAGGTGTCTTGATGAAGAAGAAGCACATAGAGTCATGTCAAAATTTCATGAAGGAGTGTGTGGGGGACATCACTTTTGGAAGTCCATTGAATATAAAATTATCAAGGCTAGGTATTATTGACCTAGTATGTTTTCTGATGTTTGTGCAAATGTTAGAGCATGTGAGAAATGCCAAAGGTTTGCTGGAAAACAAAAGATTAAATCCTTACCTCTCAAACCTGTAAAAATTTCTGCACCTTTCCAACAGTGGGCTTTGGATTTCATAGGTGAGATCCACCCTCCATCCAGTGGCCAACACAAATGGATTCTAAAAGCTACAGATTATTTCACAAAGTGGATTGAAGTTTTACCTACAAAGAGGGAAATTGACAAGGTAATTATAAGCTTTCTTGAAGAGAATATTTTGTCTAGATTTGGCTATCCAGAAGTGATCATTACTGATAACGTTGCATCTTTCAAACACACTAACATGGTAAAATTCTGTGAGGACTATGGAATTAAGCTTAGGAATTCTAATTCTTATTACCCATAGGGTAATGATCTAGCTAAATCATCCAATAAAATCATGGTCAAGATCATTAAGAAGCTTCTGGAACACAATAAGAGACCTTGGGAT
Source organism: Picea sitchensis (assembly GCA_010110895.2). Taxonomy (NCBI): domain Eukaryota; kingdom Viridiplantae; phylum Streptophyta; class Pinopsida; order Pinales; family Pinaceae; genus Picea; species Picea sitchensis. The sequence goes on from SNQJ01S0181687.1 coordinate 41,212, forward strand.
TCAAAATTGAAATATGCCTTGTGGGATGATCGTGTCCGCACAAAGAGAGCGTTGGAACCTCACCATTTCAGTGAGCGTATGGAATGGAAGCAGTATTTCCAGTGCAACTTTCTTTTCTAGTTGTAAAGTTGTTGCAGGAAATTGAAGCTGAACCTAATGATGTTATCATAAGGATTTTCCAGATTGTAAAATTGCATCAAGCAAGAGAGAAACTTCTGAAGAAGGCACGTCAACAGAAGATTAAAGAGACTTTTGACAGAAAAGAAAAAACATAGAAGTTGTTGCCTGGGGATTTGGTTTTGAAATGGGATGTTCACATGGAAGATCATCATGGGAAGTTTGATAGCATGTGGACAAGTCCATTCAGAGTGGAAAAAGTTTTGGATAACAACATTTTCCTATTGCAGAATTTGGAAGGTGAAGAGGTTTTTGGTGGCCCAGTATATGGGTGTTTTCTGAAGAAATTATTTTACTAAGGTCATTGGTGGCCCAAAATTCATTTTACATACTGGTGTGGTGTGGTAGTTAGGCAATAAAGACCCCATATCCCAATGGAGCAATACTGCTTTTATTCTTTCAGTTTTCAGAAATGGTTTTTATTTGTTTACAGTTTGATACATTTTTTAATAAAGTTTGTTCAAAGCTCATGAGCTGGAACAACACAGTTTGCAAATAAGTATGGTTTGAAGCTCAAAGGATTAGAAGGATCGAATCTACTCTAAGTTCTTGGAGTTTCACAGGAAAAACTCCATCCCCCATGGAGCCATTGTTAACACCCACTTTGTTCTACATTGTTTTATTCCTCATTCATTCCTGCTTATCATTTCAAATTTTAGTATAAGTTATAAATATTTAGCATTATGTGGTTAAAGGTTTGATATATTATATTAAAGGGATTAAAATAATGCTAGATTGAATGAATGAGATTGACTTAGTTTTGTGAGAGGGGGACAAAAGGAATTACACACATGTTTAAATGATTGCTTGATGACATCACCTAGCTTCAAATCTTTTCATTTGAGCCATAAGTCATGTCAACATCCATTCTTTATGATTATTTAACTTAGTAGCCTACAGATTCAAAGTCTAATCATCCTAAGAAAGCAAAAGGGACAAATCTGGTCAAGTGCTACATGAATTTCCAGATGTCATTGGTTGTGATCGTTTCAAGTACTTTGGAGAGTCGTTGGAGTTGTGGATTGTACTACAAATTTCATGAGTATGCAAAGCAATTATAAAGTACCAGTTGCCAACCATAACATGCGAATATGGGTGGTCTTTTCTACACATCAACTGTCTAGGAGGTTACACGGATGAGGTTTTTCAAAAAACATATTTTTAAAACTGACACATTATTCGTCACCTACAACAACTGGTCGATTTGAATTGGCACCCACAGAGCCAGCAAATCCCTGATTATTCTCATTACATAGCAGACAAATCCCTTCTTTGTAGCCAAGAGTCTAGTCTTCTGGTCACAACTCTGCATATGGGCAAGGGTGGACATGTGAATATGAAAGAGCCTGAAGGGCCTAAGATCATGGAAGCTTATGAAGACAGTTGCCACAATTTCGATCGGGTAGGTTGGTATCTTTTTTGCACTAATATGGATGGTCATCATTACACTACATCCAAGGAGTTTTTGAGAGTTTCAATGGACAATGGGCCCGAGTTGCAAACTTGGTCATGCAGGTTACAGAGGATACCATAGAAGTTGCTTGCAACCTCCCGACTGATGGAGAAAGATGGTTTACAAATAAATCAATTAGAGGAGGAGATGTAAACCAATTTATGAAACCCGAATATAGAGACCCTAATTGGGCCAAAGTCATTCCCAAGGATTGGATTGTTCATGAATGGATGGAAGTCTTGCTTATGCTTAAAAGATTCATCACTTATGATGGGCGCTACTATGTCGTATTTCTATTTCATCTACGATTTCTGCTTCATTTGGAAAGAATTAAGAGGATGAACCTTCCCTATTATTTCTTGAGGGATCTCAACAAAATGGCTATGAAGGTCCAAGCTAACCCGAAAAATCCTCCTCACAGAATCTATCATTAGGGCTTGATCAAAGTACTTGTTAAGGCCGAGTTGGGGAAATTGCAAAAGACTTGGGACCAATATTTAATCCAATCGGGTTTTGAAAAGAAAGTGCATCTTGCTGCTGCAAAATCACATGATAAGATTGCTAAGCATGAACAAGGAACTTCATCTAGCACCAGTCAACCAGTTACTTCAAAGAAGAGAAAGGGGGGAGCTTGTGTTAATACTCCAGATGAATCTGTGGAAGCTCCTCCAACTAGCCAGCAAGTAGATGTAGGGTTTTCCCATATCCTAGGTGGAGGTAAGCACCCTTTTCCTTTTGGATAGAAGACTTACTCTAGAAGGACTCAAAGACAGGTTAAACCTAGGGTAATGGGAGAGGATAAAAAACCTGAGACAACAGAGAAATTTACAAAGTCTATTCAGCCTAAAGACCATCCCCCAAAGGTCACTCCTCCTAGCTCAAACTCCTATGAAGAAGATGTTTCTCAATATAAAATTGAAATGCAAAAGAGGGGCACCAGGCCTCAAAATAAGTTTAGGTTAAAGTCTAAAGCAGTGTATAAACATGCTATCATAGAAAAGGTCATCATCATCGATGAAGATCCTGTTAAACCTATGGGAAAGTCATCTATAAGAAAGAAAACCCCTGTCACTAATCCTGAGAAGAATGAATTCAAGAAGGGTGGTATGATCATAAATAAAAAGACCATCACTGGAAAAAATAGAGTTTCTACAAGAAAACAAGGTAATAAGGATATGAAAAGCCCAAACCCTAAGATCAAATCTGAAGGAATGAGCCTAAAAGAATGCAAACCTGATCTCAATCTAAGAAGACCAGAAAGGATAGCTTAGAATTGTTGGAAGAAGCAACTTCTTCAATCTTGCATAGAAATCTATCAATTTGAAAATACCACCTCCAGGATAAATCCGGTTATGAGATTAAAAATGATGGATGATGGAAAAATATTTTTATTTCCTATGACTAAGGTATCATGCCCCTTTTTGGCTATGACCAGCTACAAACTAAGCAAGGGAAGAAGTTTAAAATATGTGGAACTGGTTTTTTGGAAGGTTGCTACAGGAAGTTCCCGTAGTCACACTTAGAAAAATAGGGTCGCTACAGGAACACCTATAGCAACCGATTTTGCTACTAAACTCGCCTAGTTTCATATTTTTGTAACAGAGGAGGGTTATACCTATGCTAGCATCTTATGGATCATGTCATGAAGCTATACACCTTTTGTGGATCTAAAAGCTATATTGGGATATGAAGATAAATGCAGATTGGGCACCAGGATTGAGTAGTCAAAGGCTAGATTCACATGAATTTTTAAAGATCAGATGTATCTAGGAAGATTAAGAGGATGATGTAGTGTTGTCATTCAAATGGAGAACAAATCAAGCTAAGAGTATTTTATGCAAGGCTATTTCCTTGATCCTAGGGGGTTTTTGTAAAACTGTTATTATTTTGTATATCAATAGTGAAAGGCTAAAATTCATTTTGATTTTTTGTAGGGATTAGTTTTGAGTTGTCCCTGATAGTCAGAATCGACTTTAAGTACATGTAACTAATTCAAAACACTATATATCAAATGATGTAGAAGAAGAAACAATTAAATCCTTGTTTTGGCTTGATATTGTATTGTTAAAGAATGTTTTTTTGATCTATATTGCTTGTGTAAAGATTTCAGTTGCTAATGACATTGGTGGTTGGTATGTTATTTTTCTTTGTTTATCATCTTCACATTTTCCTCTGAACACTTATTGTGCTGAGAAGGTTGCTTTTACAAATTTTAGTAATCTTTTCCACATGAATGTTTTCTCCTTAGATCTTATTTAGAATGAATTCTAGATAAAGGTTGCTTCTCTGTTGCATAAACACATTAAAGACAAGATTTGTTATTTGTGTATTTATCAGTCTTTGTTTTTCCCTTTCTCTCAATCACATCATTTAAACCTTAAACGTCTAGCCATCAGTCTTGTTTACCTGACTTATTGCACTTAGGTAATCGGTCCTAACAAATCTTATCATTATTCCTTTTTCAAATCAAGCAAGGATTTATCCATCTTAAAACCCCTATTGAACATTTTGAAACAAGGTGTGTTAGACTTGTTCCTAAAGCAGTTTAGGAACAACTTCTAGCGCTAACAATGGGAATTTTCAAATCCAACTAAAACCAACTTTATTACAACCTAAGTTAATGTAAAGGGCCTTAATGATATATGGAATTAAGTAAAAGTGACCATTTTAATTTAAGTTATAAATTATTTGTGAACCATAAAAAAAAATCATAAGAAATTATGTTGCAATTATTGTTACTTTGTGAAGTTATTGAAGAAAAAAATAAATGTTTATGAACAAAATAATGTGACAAAGCTTTATTAATCCTTGTGAAAGGCTTGGGATTATAGCAATGAGTTGCCTTTTGACTCTATATTAGTTTAGTGTTGACTTTAAATTTGTGTGCTATATCCAATGTGTAATATAAGAAATCAATATATGTATTTTTTTAATAATAGGAAAATATATTTTTCTAAAATTTATTTGGTTCACGTCATTCAATATATAAAATTTATTACACAATTAATGGATTTGTCAATTTAATTTGCCAGTTTGACCAGGAAGGAGGATAAGCCCATGCTGTTTGGACAATACTTCGGAAATTATCCCCAGATTTTTTTTTTTTTAGGCATATAATTAATTCAATCAGACCGTACAATTTTTACTGGGTGGCAGTAAAAGGCCTTCGTCGGTTTCCACAATCTCCACCATTCGTTTGCAGTCTAATGTGTTGGCGGTGGCAACCTACCTCCCTGCGGATATCATTGTTACATTGTTTCACCACGTATCTTTACGTCGTGTTTTATTCAATGACGGCACTAAGGAGCCCACCGTTTTTATCTTATAGTCACATTGTGATCGGTTCTAATTTAATTATTTTCGAATATTGTTTACACAATTTTTATTTTGATTATTTTACTTATGTTTTATTTTTATAAGTTAATATTAATGTTCTATTTTTGTAAGTTAATATTAATGTTTATTAAAGTTAATTTGATTCAGTTGGAATGATAATGAAGAGGAGTATTACTTTTCGTTAATTTAAGTTTTTATTGAAAATGTATTATTAGTCCCTGTCAAAGGTTTGGGATTATTAGTTCCTTCCAAAGACTTCATTACTTGTGCATTTAGTTATATTAAGTTTCATTGTTCAACATGTATTTTCCAACTAACTTGGCAGGGACTAAGTTGCCATGCAACTCTTGTTACTATTAGTCCACCCTTGACTATAGTAAATAGTTTGGCATTTTTTTTTATTAGTTGTACACTAAAACTAATGAAACAAAAGCCATTTAAACCAAAGTTTTGAGAGCTTTATACAATTTCCTATATTATATTTATTTTTTTATCCAAACTTTCCACTTTGAGGTTTTATTTGGCCTCTTCCCTAAGTACACAGAGAAGATATGGAAAGTATTTGGTTTGAAACTTAGGAAATGATTAATTGTACACTAAACCCAAAGCAAGAAAAGCCATTTAAACCAAAGTTTTGAGTGCTTTATACAATTTCCTATATCATATTTGATTTTTTATCCAAACTTTCCACTTTGAGGTCTTATTTGGCCTCTTCCCTAGATACAAGGAGAAGATATGCAAAGTATTTGGTTTGAAACTTAGGAAATGATGACTAAATTAAGGCATACATACTTTGAGGTGAACTAATACTATCTCTAGTGATAACATTAATTTATTAACATTTAATGTTTTCGCTAATCACTCCCCTTTTCACTAAGATTACTCAGTCAATTTACTTGCCAAGTTCTTGAATAGCATTACTTGTCACACCATACAACACCTATTACACCATGCAAGATTCATGTCCATCAATAGAAACATGAGTCCCATGAATAATGGGTTGATAAGGCCAAGCAAGGCATTGTCATGAACTAGGACCATCCTTTCCAAGCTCATTCCACCAACGAATCACCTTGTCGCACATGGTGCTTCCAATGGAGTTTTCCTTTCCAACATCCTCAACCTGTAAGTATAAATCCCTAAGTATAAATCCCTTGGAATATAGTAATATTCAGTTTTTAATTTCTAATTAATAGATACTAAAAATAACATGAAAAAAACCTGGAATTGATAGGGAGGACCTTGGATATGAAACAGATTATTCCAGTAGATACACGGTTAAAGTTAATCATCGTGGGAAAATTAATCTGCTCACATTCTATGCGCTCTTGGAAAATACTTTTCTAAAAGGAATTCTCTCTATGGGCGTTGAAAGGCATGGGCGATAGTTTAAATACCTACTGTTCCATTCTCCATATGGTCTATTTGGCGGTCGTCCAGCTCTTGGGGGCTGGGACATCGCCTTTCCTGGTGCTATTCGAATTCATCCCCTGCTTTGGAGAAGGCCCATCGGCTGTTGTCCAGATCTTGCGGGCTGGGACATCGCTTTCCTGGTGCTATTCGAATTCTTCCCCTGCGTTGGAGAAGGGCCATCGCCGTTGCTGGAGCTGAAGAAAGGTTGCATGGCAGATTGCTAAATTGAATGGGGAGGAACTGGCCGCTTGCTATGATGAGCTCGCAGCCTGTGGCTTCTTAGAAGAAGCTTCACTGAGTGTTAAGTATACCGATAATTTTAGACAACTCAATGCAAATTAAGATGATTCGATGAAGCCGAGCTCTATACAGCAGCTAGGGTTTACCCTAGCCCCCGCTGCCCTTTGAAAATTCTTGAATTAGGGTTTACCCTAGCCCCCGCTGCCCTTTGAAAATTCTTGAAGAAGGTCCCGTGTTGAGTCGATCCACCGCCTGATCTGAAAATTTTGATGCAGGAGCCGAGCTGCTGTCTAGAAGACCCTCGTGGGCTGGGACATCGCTTCTCCTGGTGTCGGTGGCATTCATACCCTGCTGAGCTTATGGCAGGTTACACGAGGCTTTACCTAGTGTTAAAAGTATAGCTAACAATTTCAAATTCCATCTGTAATGTAACATACATATATAGTGTAATGGAGCGGAATTGATCGGACTTTTGAAAAAAAAGAATTTAATGTTATATATGTGACCAAAATCGTCATAACATCTGGTCAGATTTTACTCTAATTTTTTGGTCAGTCTATCTGTTGTAGGCTCGCTCAAGTGGTCTTGCTATTTCCAGTGGTGGGTGTGGCTCAACGCTTATGGAGAGGAGCAGACTTCACTCAGACAGTCTCAATGCAAATGTAGACAGCCATAGCTAAACTCCCTCTTATGTTGCAAAAATATGGTAGCAGCATTATACGATTCAACATTGTGTGAAAATTTCAGTGTCCTGGGCTTAATGTTTTGATTAGACCTAAAATTTTCTTCTACATGTGTCTTTGTTTCGGCGTTTGGCTTTAGATATCCCAGAGGTTCATCTATGTTAACAAGATTCTCTTGAAAAGAGCCATTTCAGGTCTGAGCTATTCACGTTGCTAATTTATCCTTTTTTATTGGAAAGTTCATAAGATTTAGGTATGGAATCAAACCTTGTGCATGACATCCATGTTTTTAAACTCAACATTTTAGAGTAGGCATAATATTTGTTTTTGTATTGTTGTCTTGGTAGTGATTCAAAAGTCATGCTATTGCCCTCAGTGGAGTTAATCTCAACAAATAAATGTTGAGAATCAAAATTTAATTGTCATCTATGGATTTATAAGAAAAGCTCAACAAAATCTGGACATAGATTATGAGCATGATATCTATGTCCTCACACTCTAAATACAAATTATTAATGCAATATCTATATCCTCAAGCTCAATATATGCTTAGTCTCAAATAAAGGCAGGGATTTGTTGCTTTGCAACTTCCTTGTTGTAAAAGTAAATATTCGTGAACAAAATCAAGTGACAAAGCCTTCAATTTACTTTAGGAGACAACGAAGGAGACAATGGTAAGTATTCCTATGCTTTTATTTCTAGACTGGTAAAAACAAAAACAATTCTTGTATAGGATGCTTAAGAATTTCATAAGATGCTTAAGAATTTCAATAACAATTATTTGGGCACAACTTCAGAAATGTAGACCATCCAATCTCTTTTGTTTGTAGATAGTAGTGCAATGCAGAAAACAGATACACTACAATAGGGAAGCATCATATATGGTGTATGCATTTCATTAATTCAAAAATTATTTTTCAGTAAATCATTTTAAGTTCTTCTCATATAAATTTTCACCAAAGTATTTGGTGAACAACCTATGCTATGTTAGTTTTTATTCATATGAGTTATGAGAGATATTCGATATATTATTATAATGATGAGTGTTCCATATATATGGAACATAAGGTGATCATCCATGAAAGGATGCGTCCTTTGAATAATCAATAACTATTTATTATTATCATTTACTTATTATATTTTATATTTAATAATAAAAAATAATTATATTATTAATTATTATCTTTAGAGAATGTCTTCCCGATGTTGTCCAAACATCAACACTCCCTCTCAACGAGGGAGACATTCTGCAACA
>SNQJ01S0181688.1:4435-19268 GCA_010110895.2 Picea sitchensis
TCGATGAATGTAAATAATAGTATGAATGTATATATTGCAGGACTGCTGAGAGGCGATGTGCTGAAAAAGAGACCACGATGGCGGTGGAAGGCACCTGGAAAGGTGGCGTTAACTTTCACCAAGAATTAATACCGTATTTAGACTTCACTAGCCCGGAGAACCAAAAGCGGCTTGCTGGCCCCGAATTAAATGTCTCGCAGGCTGGTAGGTAGATGGCTTAATGAGGGATGGGAGGTGAACTGCCCATCCGTAGAGTCGTCAGGCCTGACCAGCGTGAGGGAAATCAGGCCACACGCAACCTCGCAAGAGGATAAGGCGTAGGGGAGAAGCGATTGGGGGGGCAGACGCAAGGGAAAGAAGAGAACTCTGGCAATATGTAGAGTGAGTGATAGCAGAGAGGAAGGAGAGTAACCTTCGGTCCTGGTCATTGGCAGATAGAGACGCAGTCTCACAACATCGTGGTCTCAACTCGGGGGTGGCTAGTGGTAAATCCGCTGGGAGTCGTTGAGCCTACGGTTGGCTGGAAACGAGCACCCCTCTCAGCAATTGCATAACCCCTAGTGTTACCTTATGATAAGTGTTTTGCCTTTGGCATCTTGAAATATATGTATTCTAATAATTATGCTCATAAGTTGTGAAACTGTGAATGATTTCATTATAAGAATGTCTGTATGGTGTTTTGATTAGTACTAGTAGTTGTATAATTGTATGGAAATACTACATATGGCTTATGTCCTCATGAATCGTTATTTATATGCTTACTGATCTAATTCATACTTCACGCCTGGTTCTCGGGAGGATGGTACCCTTATATGCCTTAGATAGCACCCTGGGTAAACCTCCCCATAGAGATACCCTCCTTGAAAATCCCATCAAGCACTGGGAAAGAGAACGTGAAGGCGTAAGACCTTAGTAACCCTGCATGCGGAGGAACGATCCTCTTGAAAACCGGAGATGACAGCATAAGGAATAAGTATCGAATCGGTGGACGAGGTCTCGTCGAGAGATCTGTGGTCACTCACGACCGTCAGATCGGAGGAAAAAACTGGAAGGTTAAGTATCTTATCCCTGGTAGGTGTTGATCGATGGGCAAGATTCCTTTGGGAAATCTGCGGTCACACTCGACCGTTAGATTGGTAGGATAAGGTAAGGTGTTAAATGCCTTACCCCGTTGTTTTCTACGTCTTTGTGGGAAGCGAAGAATTCGGGATCGTAGATATCCAAGGTCCATGAGAGTACCTGGACCGTTGATTTTTCCATGTCCAGGGAGTCGTGGAAGAATGCACGGGTAGGAGCCAATCTGAGCCGTCAGATCTCGGCTGGAAAACTTGATAGCCATTGGATCTGTCAGGATTTTCTCAAGGGTTAAAACCCCAGTGAATGGGGGCGAAATCCCCAGGATATATCTGAACCGTCCAAACAACGGAGGCCATGTGGCGTAAGATTACCCATTTCGGGGAATTGGGAATCGTGAACTCGGAAGTCCTGGTGACGAGAGTTCGGGATTTTCCATGGTGAAAACCCCGAGATAGATCTGAGCCATCCGATTGATGGAGGCTACGTGTCGAGAGATTACCCATTTCAAGAAATCAAGAATCGCGAGATCGAGAGTCCCGGTGACAAGGGATCGAGACTTTCCATGGTGGAAACCTCGGAGCAGTCATGGACCATCCGATTTAAGGAGGCGACGTGTTGAGAGATTACCCGTTTTGGGAAATCAGGGATCGGGGATTCGGGAGTTCCGTTGACAAAAACTCGAGCTCTCGCCTTGATAAATCCTGACCCATAATGTCAAGATGTTAGCATGTGGCTAAGTCCCGATGAACGGACGAGATTCCTTCGGGGAATCTCAGGGTCTGTAACGACCGTCCGATGTGAGGAAGAGATGTTGGCTTTAAGTTGGGGCATGAATGCACATCAAGATAAGTAATGAGCATATCTGGACAGCCAGAGTCCACCTGCCCAGATCTACAGATGAGGTTTCATTCCAGAGCCCCCTTGCTATTCTGCCTTTAGCGTTGGGGGGGGGGTCCAGAATCGGACGTGCAACTCTCGAACGGTTGAGATTAATTCACCTTGATCAACGGTGCTCAGGTGAATTCCAGAGCCCCCTTTCCATTCTTCCTTTAATGAGGGGGGGGGTCCGAAATAGTGTGGCATGAGAAATGGGGCCCCATCATGTCTTGTTGACTACCGTGTCGCAATTCCCCCCTGCCACATGTACTCCACTTAACCGTGCAACGGGGCCTGTTCTCATTGGCTGTTCTCTAGCCCCGTTGGGATTTGTTCCTATTGGCCATTTGCTAACCATGTAGGGATTCTTCCCTATTGACTGGTTGCTAACCCTGTCGGGGTTCGACGGTTGCAGAGTCGAACGATTTGACATTACTGTAGCGCCGAGGCGCGAAATACAAATAGGCACTGTGTTTAATTGAACCGTGATCATGACCCACGATCACATGGGAACAAAGAAAGAGAGAAAGAGCTAGATTGTGCTAGGCCTCCATAGGTAATTCGGGGCTTATGATTCGGCAGAAGACCGAAAAAAATTGATTGAGGTAGTGGGTATGTGACATTCATTTTTCAAGAAAAATATCTAAGAGAAATTTTCAGAAGGTTTCAAATGGAATATTCTAAACCTGTGGGCACACCTATGGTTACTGGATGTAAATTAAGCAAGGATGATGACTCACCTGATGTTGATCAAAGTTCATATAGTTCAATGATAGGCAACATATTGTACATCACAACATCTCATCTAGACATAATGCATGATGTTGGAATGGTAGGAAGATATCAGTCTGCACCTAAACAGAGTCATTTGCTAGATGTCAAAAGGATATTCATATATTTGAAAGAAACAATGAACTATGGCCTATGGTATCCTAAGAATCAGAATTTTCAATTATCAGTCTACTCAGATGTTGATTGGACTAACTGCATTGATGAAAGGAAAAGCACGAGTGGAAGTGCGTTCTTCTTAGGAGATTCTTTAGTAGCGTGGTTGAGAAAAAAGCAAGGTTCCATTTCTTTATCAACTACAGAGGCAGAATATATTGTTGCTGCTACTTGTTGCACTCAGATATTATGGATGATTCAGACACTTGCAGACTTGGAGGTAAAATATACTACACCGATCCCAATTCACTGTGATAACACAAGTGCCATAAGTATGTCAAAGAATCCTGTATTCCACTCCAAGACCAAGCATATTCCCATAAAATACCATTTTCTGAGAGAGCAGGTCTCCAATCAGATTGTTCAGGTTCATTACATTCCAACCACAGAACAAATTGCAGACATCTTTACTAAACCCCTAGCCAAGACACCTTTTGAATATCTTCGTCATAAGTTGGGTGTCATCCCATCTCACATATAAATAGAATCCATCATGTTAGGGGGAGTTTGTGTTGGTTGAATATATGATACCTCCAAAAAATTACTGCAACAGCTCAAGGGGAGCGTGTATTTCTTTGACATTGATGTCAAAGGGGGAGAAGAACAACATGACTGGATGTTAAGGATGGAGATGATGGAGATCGAGGTCTAAGAAAAATAGAGCAACCATTCAGGGTTGCCATCAATGCCAAAGGGGGATATTGTTGGCATGGCTTCAGACAGAGGCATAGTATGCGTGTTTGTCATTGATGGAAAATATCAGAATGATCAGTAGAGTGATGATGGCATGGCAATGGAAAGATCAATTGTGAAGATCAATAGTGAACGTTGGATCTCATTCAGAATCCCCGATGACCGTCAGATCTGAATTCAGAGAGGAGTAGCGCGCAGTAGACGAGAATAGGTCTCAAGCGTTAGATCCGAGCATGGGGTCTGAATGCCGTTGGATCCAGGAGAACCTGCACATTCTTTATAGTCCAAGGAGAAACAGGCTTACAAAATCTCGAAAGAAGGAGGACCGTTTGTCTTTGGGAGGGACACGTGGTTATAGATCGGCATTTCCCTAAATGAGAGGTTAAAGGAAGGAGTGCTCTAACCTATTGAACTCGCGATATGAAAAATCACGAAATAATCTTAGTCATTGGATTGAGGATTGATCTGGATCGTTGATCAGGCATGACGAAGGCTCATGAAGTTGTGAAATCACGATAAAATCTTGACCGTTGATCCAAGAGGGACACGTGGAAACAGATAGTTTTTCCGCTGACTGAAAGGTCAAAGGAAGGAGGCTCCTAACCACTCTAACTCATAATATGCAAAATCGCAAAATAATCTCAGTCGTTGGATCAAGGATTGATTTGGACCATTGATCAGGCACGATGAAGGCTCGTGAATTTGAAAAATGATCATGGTCATTGAAGCCAAAGGAAACATGGTGAGTGATTGGCATTTCACTGACTGAAAGGTCAAAGGAACGAGGTGCTCTATCCTTCCAAGTTGCGAAACGTGAAATCGCGATATAATCTGAGCCGATGGATCAAGATCTAATTTGGGCGGTCAGATCTAGGAGGTAGATCATGACAGACCACATAAGCGAGGACAGGTGGCAACCTACGTCAGCAAGGACACGTGGCATGAGCATATAAGGACAAGTGTCAGATTGATTTGGCTTTTCAGGCCACTGGAAATCACAATTCTGAGTGCAACGTGGAAGCCACTCGACTTATGACTCGTCATTGAGTGACGCAAGAATGATGTCACTCTAGGAGTTTAGTTTCGGGAGTTTTAGCATCAATACTCCCCCAAAATCCCGAAAGCTGAAGTTCTGGGATGGAGGATAGTCGTTTGATCACCACTGAGCGTGAACCGTTGATCTGACTCCATTTTAGATTTTCAGATACCAAGAGATGGGGGAGTCAAAGACACTAACGACAAGAATGCCGAAATGTGAAATCGTGAAGAACCTTTTGGCGCAGCCTATGGTCACTATCGTCGTGGGCATGTGAAGGAAGGAGCTAGCATAGCTTGGCTCCATTTCGGGGTTCACAATATGAGGAGTCAAGGAGACTCATGAGAGAAAACCCGAAATGCAAAATCGTGAAATGCCTTTTTTTATTAGGCCTGTGGTCACAGCCAAGGTCGCATTATCGAAGGTTTAAGGGAGGAGCTAGCATGCAACTAAGCTCCATTTTGGAGATCGTGACTTGGAGAGTCGAGATGCCTCATCCCCAGGATTCCCAAAATCGCAAGTCATGAAAGCACTTTATGGATAAGCCCTTGTTCACAGCCGGTGGTCACGAGAAGGGAAGGAGCCAGTCCAGCTAAGATCATTTTCGGGGTTTCAGAGATCATGACTTGGAGAGTCGAGATGCCTTGCAACAGGGATTTGTGATACGCGAAATCGTGAAATACCTTTTGAACAAGCCCTTGTTCATGGCCGATGGTCACGTGAAAGGAAGTGGGTTAGCCAGAAGAGATAGCACACACTGTGAAGTTTTTCTTAGAAAGGGAAAAGGAGTGAAAGCAGGAGCTCATGCTAGTTCTTTCTCCGGTGTAATTGCTAGAGACCACTGATGGTTTCTACTAGAGTGTCGAGGTAACTGGCAGTGAGAATGAAGCCCTGTGAGGATGAATTGGTAGAGGACTCAACGCAAAATCAATATGCACATCCCATAGTGAAGATCAGTGGAGCTGTGAAAATATAGCACATGCAACATGCACAAGGGGCACAAAGACTCTAAAAATGAAGAACAAAGAAGAGATAGGTGTTTCTATTGAGAATGATTTAGGTTTGAAGAAGGAGGCAAGGTGCAGCAACTTAAATGCACAGAAGAGGAATGGTGCATAGAAGGGACATGGCGCACAAATCATAGAAGGAAGAAGAATAGAAAGTGAAAGGAATGTGTGCAGGAAGACACTGATGCAGGCAGAGAAGAGTAGTGTAGCAGAACAATGATGAGACTGGTAATCCATTGATAAACATTGTATCACTGTAATAAGTTTCAGTAGCAAATATTTATAATCAGGGTGGTAGGGAGGTGCTAGGGAGGACTGTTGTCCTCAGAGGTTCAAGTGGGTGCTTGAACATAGAGGAGTTGTAGTTTCCATTTGATTGAAGCCAGAGAACTCAGGGTGGCAGGGTGGTGCAAGGGAGAACAAGTGTTCTCGGATACACAGGTCAGTGCCTGTGTAACTGGAAGTTGGTGCTTCCATCCAGTTGGTGCTGGAACAATGAGGGAGTTGGTGCTTCCTTCTAGTTGGTGCTAGAGAAATAAGGGAGTTGGTGCTCTCAGCAAGTAGTAGCTTGAAAAACAAAGGTTGTAGCCTCATTATGAGTTGGTTCTCATAAGATTGATAATGTACAGAAAATAATTATCATATAAAGAAGAAGAGGTTTTCACCCTTTATGGGTTTCCTCAGGAATATCTGTCTATGTACTATATATGTGTGTGATTGATGTTGAATACTCTACTGCTTATTTATTGTGATCATAATTGAGAAGTTTTGTAATGAATTTTTAAATGGATATAATTTTTTAATCACAGTAACAACGGATTCACCCCCCCCTCTCAGTTGTCCAACAGTTAGTTGGGTCTTAAAATTTACCCTCCATTGTTTGTGCTGTAACTTTTTCATAAAAGCTTTGTTTGACGAACTGTTTACACCATTAGAAAGCTCTCTATGAGATATTTTATTTGAGATGTAGATTCAAAGTGTGCCTTGGTGCATTCTGTTCTCATGGTTTTTTCGTTGCTAAAAACGCTCTTAAGGCCCTCAAAAACACGCTACAAAAAGATGACGTTCAAACAGTATAAAATATTGTGGAAATTCACTGGTTTTCCGGTGTTGTTCACTATCCAAATGACTTTGTGTGCACAAATTTCAACCTGTACACCCATATTTAACATGCAAAACAACACCACAAGGTAAATCATGCTCCGTGCACCTTTAACCACTACGCATCACTTCTCTGTCGCGCCAATAATTGGCGCGCACTACTTTTGTGTTCCACGCCAATATCCAGCACGTGCAGTTTTGGTTCTTGAACTATTACCTGTTCCGCACAGTTTTTGTATCGTGCGCTGATATTCTGCACAAATTTCACTCTACGCGCTGCATCATGCCAAAGTTTAGTACGCCTCCACCGCCCTCCAATACTTTGTGCGCACTATTAACAAAATTGTCGCACGACAACATATACCCACATTGCATGTGCACCAACCTAGCTCCTCTGCACTTTGCCAATACTATGCACACCACTTGCACCATTATCATGTGTGTGCACACTGTGTGCACCTTATTATGTGTTTGCACACTGCACAATGATAAATTTAGTGCGCGCACCTGCACACCAACATTTTTCCGCATGACGCCAAAATTTAGCATGCGCACTTGCACACCAATATTATTTTGCACAGAGCCAAAATTTAGCGCGCACACCAGTATGTCAATATATTTCCACGCAGAGCCAAAATTTAGTGCGCCCACCTATGCACATTCATTTTTATGCGTATCAATTTCTCGTGAATTTCGTTGCAGAAATTGGGGCTTTTGCTTAACTTTTTCCCCATTTCTTCCATAGACATTCTGCAACTATGAAATTTGTTCAATTTCACCCCGATAACAGCAGTTCAACCTTTGCAACAACAAATCACTACGGTTTGACATTTCTGGAACGGATTTTTCCCAAACTCAATTCACGAACTGAGAATTTTATTTACTAATCTCGCTCCATCTGTCATGGCTTCACTGTAACTTCAAATTCAACCAATTCTAGGTCTGAATTTTCTAGAATAGATATTAAATCAATAATATCTCACCACTTTGATGAATTTCTCTATATTCCCATGAATTTAACAATAGAAATTGGGGCTTTTCCCAATTCCACCCAATTGTTGTTAGTTTTTACCATGGACGCTCTGCAACTCAAAATTTGTCCACTTCGGGATCATTCCTCTGTGAAATTTCGCTTCAACTCAACTTGTTTGGCTCATCCAAGCTCAATGTTGAAAACTAAAGCTCTGATACCATATTGCAATTTCCCCGGCCACCCATGCCGAGCCACGATACATGAGAGAATGCTTTCATTCTCTCTGCAGAACATACTATAACATACCCAACATCCAATTGAGCTATGCCACATTAAATTTTTTGAACTGCATGCAATTAAAATATATACACAGAACTCTTGCATATATATATATATATATATATAACTTAAATAGACAAATACATTTGTAAATGCACGGATTCACACTGAAATAATAGTAAACACATACATGTAGCATATACAAGAAATACCCATAAATATAAACACATAAATAATAATGCAATATGTATATTTATCACACAATTGACACTTATCTTGGTAAGAATATCACCAACTGTGTGCAGACCTTCCACGAACCTCCCATCCTTAGACCTCACTGCTCATCACTCTCAGTAGTGGGTCACCCCCGAGCTGGGACTAAACTCCACCCGGGTAAAGGGATTCCTAACCAGGCTAATGGATCGTGGACAACAGGAAAGACTCTGTCACATGTGCCAACTCAAACTAATAGTCTTTAGTCCCTTATTCCCCACATGACTGTCCCAACCCAGGAAGTGTGCCCCTTCTCTACTTAGCAATCCTTCGTCTGCCCCACTTCCTTTTCGGGCTTCAACAACATTTAGAACATGAAGTCTCAAAGAACTGTAGCTACAGTTTACCACCTTCAGGAAATCAATTCCCAACAATTCTCTCACCCAAAGATAATTTTCTCACAGGCCTGACAACCTGCCTCTTCAATATCCCATGGGCCTGACAACCCGCTTCTTCAGTCCAGCTACACAAACATATATGGATATGGATAGAGGTTCAAGTATAGTGACATGAATGTATGGAGGATAGCTCAATGAGTGAGTGAATTCTTCTGTAATGGATGCATGGATGATCGAATGCTGGTCACCATCCCCGAAAATGAACTAATTCCCAACAATATGCATGCATGTCCCCAACTTGACACTTGTCATGTTGGGAGATACTTTGGCCCACTTGTCCCCAATTTTGGAACTTAGGATAAAATAATTACCCATACTATATACTTTAAGAAATATTAATATAATATTCCTTTTTTGGATTAAGCTCCCTAGCTTATCCATTTTCCTTAACTTTTATCCCCCACCCTTTATCTAACTAGTGGAGTTTAGTCCCCCATACTCTTTTATCATGTTTGGCCTGCGCGCAACTAATTATTTTATATTAATGCTGAGACATATACAAAAGTAGGCACACTGGCCTTTAACATCTAGGCTCTCTGGCCTAATAATCACAAAACTGGCTCACCAACCTATAAAACATAGCATATACACAAAGGCTCCCTGGCCTCAAAATCGCACGCACTTAAGTTGATGCGCGCGGTATCCGGGAATGTGCACACTTCATCATTTTACTGCGTAGTACATGCGCACACTATGCCATGAAAGGTGCATACAAAACGATATCAAACAACTCATCGCCTTAAGTACATTTTCATTTACATTTACAATTGGGTTCGGCCTAGGGGTATTACAAGGGTTTGAATGGTGGTCTTTATTAAGGCTTCAGGGTTTTCCTTCAATTGACTTCTGAACCGAGAGAACAATATGATGGCTAAAAAAATGAAGAAAATACCTTCAGAGAAAGATATTCAAGGAGGCAACACTTTCAAGGTTTTAAGCTAACATTAAACTCCCATGTAGGGTCATCATCATTTTAAAAGCAAAGGCTCCTAAACTCTTCACTATAAATAGACTTTGAAGTGAAAATATAAAATGGCACTGTGAAGAAAAATAGTTGATGTTGGAAATGTGAGTAGAGATGATGACACTAGGTTGACACACAATTCGCAGCACTGGAATAGGGGATCTATAGCACAATTTTGTAGCGATTTATGTAGCGTAAACAACAAGGGCCAAGAAATAAATAGGCAAAATAGCTCTGGTAGGAAAGTTTATTCAATTCCAGTGGAAGAGGATGACAATATGAAAATGTCCAATAATTATGTGATAGCAGAGGTAAAGGGGATGGTAGGTGGAGGAGACCACAATTTGTAGTGCCAGGTGCTACGAAAAGTTAAGCAGAACCTTAGATGATCTTCAATAGAGCTCTAATGGCTCAAAGAGTACCTGGACACTGTAGATTGACTATATATGATATTTAGAAAGCATGAAGTTTCTCGCAACCATCCCAGTCTTCAATTCACCTCGGTCATATGGTATTTAGAATAATACACAATGTTGTTTGGACTAGGAGTTTCTGCAGCGTCGAGCTAGGAGCAGAATTCAAAATTTGATAAATAGTTAGAATCTTTAATGACCAAATCACGATTATTCCTTTTGAAAACATGGATGCTGAAAACAATGAAATGACATGACATCAGCTTCATAATTTCGATGATGATAAAGAGGGAGGGTGAACAAAAGACGCACTACGAAAACTACTAGTGAGTTGGCAGCGTACTAGAAGGGATTTGATTTGACTCCCTAATGGGTAAAAGGACAGAGTGGAGAGGTTCAAGTGTATGAATGGAGCTAGTGACATGTCAGGCTTGTGGTGTCAATGGGATGATAGTGATAATTGTCAAATCATGTGATGAACCAAGGGTATAAACCATAGGAAATGAACCAAGGGTATAAACCATAGGTGTGGGTCAAATATGTGAGCCAAGATGCAACCTTTCATTTATTTGAGTTAACCTAAAAATATCATAAGGAGAAAATCAAAACAAACTTAAAAAGACTAATGGATAAAAAATTAAAACCTAAGGATAAATTTTACCCATGACAACTTCATGTGATAACACCACCCATGAACCCTAAATTGCATTATTCAGATAAGACAAGAACTACACTGACAACCTTATATGGACACGTAAGTAGGATGTAAATTATCTTAAATGTTGATGTGTAAATGATTGAGTAATTAGACTCCTTGCGCGCACTGAAAATATAATGTAATGTATGATTGTTTAGATATTAGGCTTTTTGCACACAATGAAAATATGATGTAATGAATGATTGTTTAGATATTAGAATTCTTGAGCGAAATGAAATTTAATGTGACGGATGATTGCATTTATGTGATTGGAATCTTGCGCCATGAATATAACTGATAATTGCTCGTGCGCCTTGGATTTAATGTGGTGTATGATGGGTTATGTGATAGTTAGAATACTTGCGCGCCATGAATTATATGTGATGTATGATGATAAGTTGATGATGACCCTTACGCTTGAATAATTGATGTTTATGTTGATGGATTTGATATATTTGATTGTCGCTTGATTGTATTAGTGGGATATAGACACCTCCTTGTTCCTCAAAACAGTCTCCATCCATGAGACCTTAAATGGTCAAAATCAATTGGATCCTGGGTTTTTAGTGTGGCTTATGTGTCTTGGAGGTCCTAACCTTGCAGGGTAGGTTGGGCCGATAGTCAATTTAATATTCATTATCTGGTGGATCATTGCCTATAAATTGTTTCAAGATGATTGTGATGTGCTAAGAGATGACACTATTTATGTTTATGTGTCGCTATACTTTTTGTTGATGTGTTGAATGCGTCGTTATTGATTTCAATGATGAGTAGCTAGTAATGCTTTTACTTATGATTTCGTTGATTTTGCGTTGCTATGATTTATATTGTTGACGTTAATTTCCCAATGATTTGTTTTTTACCTTTTATGATCCACTTTCCTAATCATTGTTAGCAATTGGTAAATTTCCTAGAGGTTGAAAAAAAAAAGAAATCTACAAAGGTAACTTTATCCAACCACTTTTAAAGCTGGGATCTATCCCTTCCAGCTTCAAAGAGGGATCTCTCTATATGATTTAGCTTTGTTTTCTGACTTTAGATATTAGGCTAGGTAAAGAAACAAGTATGTTTTGTTGTAAAGTGTTTTTGAATTGGTTGAGACAGTCTACACCTCCATTGGGCTATGGGGTATGTGTTATAATAAACATGAGATACAAACCATAAACGTAAAGGGATACTCCCAAAGGGTGAGATAATATACTCACTGGATCTTTAATATCTTAAATGATGGACAGAAGAAAAGATGAGAAAGATACATTCAACTAAGAAGCAGTTAAGAATTTCTTAATTGAAAACATCAAAAGATGAACATTAAAATCTTTTAAAGTCGGAAACAGGGTATCCAAGATAAATCCTGCAACATACGTTACTTCTTAAAGATTAGTTTCAGAAAACAATATGATCACAAAGCAAGAAAACATTAAATGTAGAGAATAAACATCACCAGTGAATACACGCAAGATCCTGTAAAAGTGCCTCCTTTTATTAACGGCAGATCTCTTCAAAATTGTTACAGTCTGATAGCGTCAGGGTGTAAAGATCAACAACCCTCAATACTTCGAAAGGTGAAGTATTTATAATTCAAATTACAAACGTTCCTGTCATAACTGATCATGACGTGCTCATTCTATTTTTAGTCTAACTAATTTAACTAATCAAAATTGCTTGATGACTTGGTACAACTGCATGCGGAGTTTCTGGGGTAGGTCGTTGGCGAGGTTTTTGCGCAACCTCTTCTGACTGGACAGGTGATTGGACCTGGACAACTCATCAGCTAATTGAGCAGATCATAGAGTTCCTCCCATCTGAGGTGACTAGGCACAGTGACTTTGATCAATCTCCGATACACTTCATCCATTTCAGTATATTTGGAGAATGTGGGCTTAGTGAGGAATATGTATCGAATCTCATGTTGGATACTGATGTCCAACTGAAGAGCATCCAGGAATGATTTACCGGTGATACTCCCTTGTATGCCAGCAAACTTTGAATTGTCCTTAGATACTTCGGACAGTCTCTTTTTGTAATCGGGGAGTGTCATCAGTTTATCATTAATAACCTTCAGACCTGGGAGACCTTTCTTCTGGAGAGATTCGATCTTGCTGAAGAATCTATGTACCCCCTGATCCATGACCTGCACCTTTTCTTCCAGCTGAAGCATTAAACTTCTCTTGGTCAAAACCCTTTTGACCTCCAGGATGGTCTCAGTTCTGTCCTCTATCTTCAACTCTTCTAGCTCTTCTCTGGTCTTGGAATTTAGGAATTTGATTATATCATTTGCCTGAGTTGGTCTATCTCCCAACTCTACTCTGATCTTTTCAATGGCTTGTTTGCTTCTCTGGACCAACTCGTTCTACTCAAACATGATTTGGATCATGGACCAGATTTCATTTATGGACTTTCCGATGTCTGTCCATACATTTTCTTTGACTTCAGCCAAAGTCTTCCCTGCCACTGTTTCCTTTTGGAGTTGTTGCAGTTCCTTCCTGAGCTGCTCAGTTACCTGCTTTTCTTTGGATAGGCTGGTTTGGAAAGAAGTTTTGAGTTCCTAGAGGTTCTCAACTTCTTTCTTCAGCCTGCTGATTTCTGTCTCTTGCAGGTTCATTTTCTCCATGGATTTGGCAAGATCGGTTGTCCCTTCCTGTAGTGTCACTGGTGTTGCGGATGGGATTTCTATTACTGTTGTTGTGCTTGTCCCTGAGATTGGGATAGCCGTCAATGGAATAACTTCCATAGACTTCATATGCTCTTTCTCCTTTAGAAGTTTCTCCATCTCTGCTTCCATTTCTTTAAGCTGGGTGTTCTGCTCCATGAGCAGCTTAAGCATTTCGTCCTTCTCGCCTTATTTCTCTGTTATCTCCTTCGCCTGTGAGTCTTCTATAGGTGGAAGTTTCAGCTGTTTCCTCAAGGAGGCGATGTCTACATTTTTCTTCTTTATCATCTCTTCAGCAGCTTTGACGTTCGCAGGATCATAGCCGATCTTGAGGACCAGCTCCTCCAAAGTCTTAATTCTGTTGTCCTTTGCAAAGGATGATATTTTTTCAATCTTGAGCTGCGTTTGAGCATTATTGAACGACACCTGAAATTTAGCTGCTGAAGCAGAAGCATGTGCCAATGTATGGAATACCATCTCACCTGTCTGTTTGGGCAGATCCATCTGATCTGTTGGGTGCACGTCCTTTGCCTGGAATTCGAAAGTGGCCCTCTTATAGTTCGAAATCACCTTGGGATCCGGAACCTGCGCTTGGAGAAAGGCCATGTGCATCATGCCCTTCTCTGTGTCGAATGCAGACAACAGTCTATGCTGCGCAGTCGACGTTTGTTTCTGAAACTGAGCATAAGTAATGCTGGTAAGGGTTTGATTCTTCTTCTTGATCAGCTCGTACTTCTCAAAGATGCTCAATTTGGGCCCAGTCTTGCCTGGCTGTTTGTTCAGGGGAGAGTCTGTGGATTTCTTTGGTACTGTTGGGGTGATGCCCTGATAAAGGCTCGAACCAAATGGTGGAATCACCGCCTTGATTATGTGGTAGTTACTGTGGTAGGTGGGGCTTCTTGTTCTACTGTCGTGTCAGGCGTTGAAACTGTCTTTGGCCTCTTGGTGTGCATCTGGAACTCTTCTGATGATACCTCTGTTACAGGCGTAGATGACTCTTGTCGAGGCCTTTTTTCCTTGGGGGACTTGAGGCGTGGTAGTTGGTTGCACAATTGTCGGGGGAACCTGTTGTTCCACTTCAACAAAGGTGTCAGGCATCCACATAGTCTGGTTGGCAAATATTTCAATTTCGGGCTTAGACTCATGAACGTACGGGATGTTTTTGTTTTTCACCCACATTTCCGAAATGATCCTGCATGGATCATAGTGCCATGTGAAACTCGTAAAGAATTTCATCTTTTTCAACATTATGTCAGCTTCTTCCCTGGTGCCTCGACTATTGCAGATGAAAGAGACAATCTGCCCCTTGATTCTCAATCGCTGCTTCTTCTTCAGGGAAACAAAATGAATGTCATCTGAATTCATAATTTGCCTTATATACTCTAATGCAAATATTCTTACCAGTACATATTGGGGTAGCTTGTAAGGTGCCAATTCGCACCCAAAAA
>SNQJ01S0181689.1:2006-19238 GCA_010110895.2 Picea sitchensis
TTCCCCATGCTGCATGAGACTATGGTCTAGTGGGGATGCCTAGACCACTAAGTCTTCCCAGACCTCTTCATCAAGAGGTGGGGGACATTACACTATGCCTCCATGGGCCTGAACTAGTATTAAGATTATTACTTCTACTTCTAGATCATTTTAACCATTCAACACATGAAGAAGTAAAACCATTAATACTAGCCTTACGATTTTGGGGGTTGGCTAGGCCAGTCACACTCCAAGGTGTACTTGTAAAAATTGCTAAGTGTACTTGTAAACCTTTAATCAATCCATGCACTTTAATCACTTTACTGTCCATGGCACAAATGTTATGGTAAGGTCTAGATATCCTTAAGTTTAATTGCTCCATTACCTTCTTAGTCATAGCATTCGAACTAGCCCCTAAGTCTAGCATGCAATTGTGTAGCAATCTGTCGTTTACACGCAAAGAAATATAGAAAGGCTAATTCTTCTCATTCCTCCTATCCCAATTCTACAAAATAACTAGTGCGTCTTGGTAGGCTACTGCTAGTTGCCTATCAACAATACTTTGAGGAGGATTTTCTATGGCTTTAATTAATTTCTCCCTTTGAGAAGGGATCTTCATGATTTCCGAAACTGAAACCAACATCTTTGCATTACTTAACCGACCACCTAAATCAATATTCAAATCTGAGTTAGCATACACACTTGACTTAGGAGGAGTTGGAGCTACCTTGGGAATATTAGCTTGACTTTTATCTTGATTTATATTTCCATTCCTTTGGTAGGTAATGCCTCTATACTTAGCCATTTTTGAAACTTGTTGGGGTGTGGGCTTAGGCCCAAATTTTTCTGTTGCCTTATCAACAACATTATTCATGTAGCTTGCACTACTCTCTTGTTCAGCAAATTCCATCCAATCATACATTCCAACATTGTACTTCCTACCACACATGTTAACTTGTTCATTTCCTTGATTTCCATAATCATCATCATAACAACCCTCAAGTAAAACTGGACTAGTTATTTTCTCATGAAATTCACCACAAGGCCTACAATAAGGTATGGCTTGATGATCTACCAAGTTGGTGGACTCAAAAGGATTAGGTGGCCTTTGATCATGTGGAGGAGTTCTCTTTGGCCATTTGTCATTTGGCTTGTGATGAGGTCTATTATTTTGAGATCTCTCCATAGTGATCAACCTATTTTACAAAGCATTTATCTGATTGGCATGGTTAATTTCCATTTGGTTAATTAGTTGGGTCAATTCCTTAATTACATCAATGAAGACTCTTGACCCTCTATTTTCTTCTTCTTCTCTTCATTACTCTTTGAAGAAGAACTTCTAAAAAAAACAGGAATGTTGGACTTCCTATCATCTTGCATATTCTTGTCAATCCTCACAGCCAAAGTTTGTGCTAGCTTAAGATTCTGAGGATCCTTATCCCTTAATGCATATCTCATCTCCCCTTCAAATGCTTCCATATAATATATCAAGATTGCGGTATCTGAAGGCAATATGGCATTAGGAAGACTCTTCACCAAGTTATTAAACTTCGTGTTAAATTCTTTCATTGTCTCATTTTCTTTCTTATGACTAGAAGTAAGGGCGGCTAGAAGAAAATCTGTTTTCTTTTTGGTCACCCCATCTTTCCTTAAATTCTGACACTATCTCATCTAGGGTGTTGAACTTGTTGGGATCAAATTCAGAAAACCATTCAGCAGCATCTCCTTCTAAAGAATACACAAATAAAGTCATCTTAACATCCTCTTCATCATGACCCCTACAATACTTCAAAACACATAGATTAAAGTTGAGGATGTATGAATGTGCAATGATAGCATTGTTCCCTTGAAAACAAGGAAGCTTCTCAATAGATTTATCTGTAATTGCGTGAGGAGCTCCTTGGATAGCTGCAAAGTTCAAAGGTTTCAAAAAGGCACTCATGACTACGTTAGGATTATTAGTGGGAGTATTAACAATTGATTGATTATTAGTTTGGAACAAGTATTGGATATCAGTGAGTGCTTCTTCTCCAAGATTTTCAAGTAGCCTTCTAGGGGCAAGACGATTTAACCTCCTCCTATAAACCTTTTCAGGTTCAAGAAAAGAATAAATCACTCCTTGTGAAGTGCTCCTAGTAGTATACTTGACAGATTTGTTCAATGGAGTCGCCACTTGAACAGAAAGCAAACAAAAACAACCAATGCAAGTCAAAAAATTTAGGGACTAAAGTTTATTACTTAGTTCTTAAAAAATAAATTAGTTCTGTCGTTTAGACCAAGGATAAAAGACTATCCCCAGCAACGGCACCAAAGATGTTGCCGCCCTTATACACACTTGCAAACGTGAGCTAAGTCCAACTCACTTAGTGTGTCATTGGAGGCACAATGCCTAGGTTCAAAGCCCACTGTCACCTCCACTTAAACCTCTTCCGTCTAGGCTTACTCCTAGGGAAGCCAAGGGGGCTAGACCCTAGTTACTATGTGAAGTTAAGAAGTTAAGAAGTTAATTGCAAGTAAAGGAAAACACTTGATCAAAATGTAAAACTTGAAATAGCATTGAAGTACTTGCACATTAAACTTGCACAATTAAAAGAAATGTTTGCCTTAAACCATGAAATTATGCCATGCCCATGATATTGCAAGAAAGGAAAAGTACTTGTGTAAAAATGTCAGTACCCAAGATTATTACCTTGCTTCTGCTTCACCAAGATTGTTTAGCCACTCCAACCTTTGAAGAGTAAAATACATACACTAGCCTTCACGATTTTTTGGGGTTGGCTGGGCCAATCACACTCCAAAGGTGTAGGCAAGGCAAACAAATTGAAATTAAATAATGAAAAATAAACTAAGCTAATATAACCACAATGAATTTCTGCCACAGGAATTAGGAGCCACTGTGACAAAGAGGGTTCAAACAACTTGAAATAAAATGTTGAAAATAAACCTAGCCTCTCTCAGCAGCAGCCCTAATGACAGGGAGTGTGGGGCAAACAAATGGAATATTAGAGAAAATGAAAAACAACTATCATGTAGCCTTCTGATTTGGTTGGTATTTTAGAAAACTCACTCCATGTAGGCACAACTAAGGAGAATTAGAATTACCAGAAGAAATTACCGATATGAGGGTGCAGTCCTTTTGGGACTCACGCAGGCTTGCTTGCAAAGATACTTCATAGAAAGATGAGGAAGAGGGGTATTGTTACCCGAACAATAGGGAGGCTCTTCTTGAGTGTTTGTGGCTTTGAAATGGGCAGCCTACACTTATGGGGGAGATGCACTTAAAAAACAATAGCATTTATGTTTTACCACAATTTTCTGCATTTCAAAGAATACCTTAAAAGTATTTTTGTGACCCTATTATAGAATTGTTAGACAATCCAAAAAATAAATGTAAAGAACATAAACTAGAAATTTTAGGGCTCAAGAAATGGATGAGGGAAGGCGGTTCACAAATAGAACAAGCATTTCAAACCCTTGAAGTAACCTACAAATACTTGTGAAGAAACTACAATACAAGAGCAAATGGTGAGTAGATAAGATAAATAAAATGCTTTGTAGAAGTCTAAGCTCTACTCCTTAGGTCCTGTGTAATACTATTGGAAATCTACCCAAACAAAATACTTTGAATTCCACCTAGATCTAAAATGCTTTTAACAAATAAGCGAAAGCAATATCACCTCAAATTATAGATGCACCAATAGTACTCTTTGACACACCATTTGTCCCTTTCCTATTAGGTAGGAAGTTGTTGCAAGTGGCACAGCAAGTTCCTCTCTAAAAGTGAGAGAAAGAGAATGGATGAGAGCAAGATGGGAAGAGATGGGAGGTGAGGAGAAAATTAGATTTAGAGTAACAGTAGTAATAGAATTGGTGAGAAATGAGGGGAGAGAGGGGCATTCATTTTATGCCGGAAGGAGCAAGGAAGTTACCCCTCGGATGAAAACAAGTGTCAAAATCAAAAGCCAGTTAGCGAATCTCAAGAGGAGGGGCGCCTCACTTAGGGTTTGAGTTGAGGAATGATGAGATGGCACGAGTTGGAGGAGAAAATGCTTAGTCAATGGGTGAGGTGGAAGGCCTAGGAAGGCGCACTAGGGGAGAAAGGGCCCACTTTTAATTATTTTACGAGTTTGCATAGTTTCCTCAAGGAGGAGGGCGCAACTTCCCTAGGGGAACAAATAATATGAAGTGGTGGCTAGGTGGGAATGGGTTATAAGGGTGAGAAAGGGGTTAGGAAGGGTTATTCTAAGGCTTAGGAATCATCTCCCACCTTTACTCCAACCATTCAGCTCAGTTACAAAAAATGACATTTGACTATGTCATGACTAGCAGTTAAAATTGTTGTTTTAACTAACAGACACTCCGGGTGGACAAACCCAAAGCAAAAGTTGTCCAACTGAGATGAAACTTGGTCCAAGGGTCTAGGGTGTCTCATTCCATTTCTTTTTTGACACAAATACCCCTAGCAAAACCCAAGGACCCTAGTTTTTACATTTTCATCAAATTTTAATTAAAAGTGATACCCAACTTAGGCAATTTTGATAAATTAAAAAAACTATCTAAACTCGATGAAATTCCACAAAATTTGGAGATGTCTTACATGGTCATTTACAACATTCCTACAGACACTAGCTACCCGAGGAATGGCTAAAACCATTAGAGCGTCTTTCGCCACTTTGGAGGAATTGTTGTGTGATGAAAAAATCAAGGGAAATTAATAATTTTGGTTAGGCCAAATTTATAGCTTGAGGAAAACACTTTCGATGAAAGGGATTCCTTTAATGATGAAGTCCTAAGGCAATGATGAAGTCCTAAGGCAAGCTGACCTAACTATGATCCATGCGAGACCATTACATTATTATCCCACATGGGGGAGCAAAAATTCCAATTACAAAAAGATGTCTTTGAGAATAGCGCCTTAATAGAACCAATAAGTGACTTGAAGAGTAGCAGCTGATGATGCATATCTTATTGGTACATGGAGTTGACCCCCTGATTGAATAGGTGGTTAACACCCCTTACCTTTAACAAACTAAAATTAACTCTAGAATTCATCTAATAATTAGACATAGTACACTAGGGGTCTACCCCCTTGGCCTAAGGGTGAAAGCTTGGAAGGAAGAGTTCAAGAGTCGGGGTGGCCGATTAGACTTGAACCTGGGAATTGTGCCTCCGAGGACAGAGTGGATTGAGACTTTCCACTTGCAGGGTATTATGGAACCAACAACACTCCCCCTCCTCTAGATCAAGCGTCTAGCCTCCATGAAGGCTTCCTCAAGGTAGCTTATGCCCTCCTCCACAAGTGTGTCTATTTTTTTTCTCCTTGGAAACCCCTCACTTCCCTCTCTCCTCAACAATGGCTCTCAACTCTCTCAAGTGAAGAATGTTTCTCATCCTTACCCTTTTGCCTCCTTTAGCTTTCCTTTTGTGAAACCTAAAAGACCAATGGCTAAAATTAACTCTTGCTAAGTCTAATCAATGGAATTCCGAGATCTTTTTTCAAGTATCTCACTTAGAAACCACTTTTGGTTAAGTTTCCTTAGTTTATTTTTTGCATCTTATTCACCCACTTTGTTAATTAATGTCACTTTATGACAAATTTGACAATTTCACTTTATGACTTAGGTGACTTAAGTCAATGTGAAATTAAAACAAAAAGGAAAGGTATAAGGGTAATAATCTCCCCTTTTGTGTTTAGAGACTCTAGAAAACACACAAGGGGACCACTCAGTACCAAATCTCAGCACTCCCTCTTCAGAAGGGTGTCACTCACCCCTCGATATCATCCCTAGATTGGACACCATTGCACAGTAGAAATGCTGCGGTGAGTATGGTTCCTGATTAGCTGTCCTTATACACTTGCAAGCGTGGAAGGCTAAGTCCTGCTCACTTAGTGTGTGTCCTAGGAGGCAGGTGACTAGGTTCAAAACCTTGTCAGCTTTGACTTGAACCTCTTACGTCTAAGCTAACTCCTAAGGAAGCCAAGGGGGTAGACCCTAATTACTATGTGAATTTGCAATTAAGTGATGTTCTAGGAGTTGATTTAGTGGTTAAAGGTTAGGGGAATCTAGCCTATGATGTTAATGAAACCAAATGCAAGATACAACTATCTAAGTATGAGAGTCCGGCCTTTTCCTAGGGCAACTAAGACTAGGTCCTAAGGTTGGGTAATGGGTTCAACTAAGTTAAGGGGATGTTAGTTAAAAGATAATTACAAGTTAAAATATTATAACAAGATAGACAAAACTAGATACAAAAGAATATAAAGATAACAAATTAAGACTAGATACAAAAATGTTAACAAGTGCTTGAAATCATGGATGATTTTTGGGAATGAAATTTACTCATGGGCTAATTTTCCACGCTTTTTTCCAAAAATGAGATTAAGCTATTTTAAAATTATTAGCCAAATTCTATGGGATACTTTACCTTAAAAGCCAAAATTTTATAAAACTATATAAAATCCTTAGAAATTTGAATATTTTTACAAAATATGTGGAAACATTTATAGTTGGCAATATGAAGGGATTAGTACAAGATTCGCTTGAGGTTTCTACCTTTAGAAATAAATTTCCATCTTTAAAAACATCCCTACTTGAAGTAATGGGGAAGAGATGCTGGGGATAAAGCAATCATCAACACCTTGAAGCCATGCTCTATAGATAGAGTTTCGTTGGACTGTTTTTCAATGGAAAGGTACGCAAAACACTCAAGACCTAGTCAAGAAAATGCCTCTAGGTGGATGCACACTTCTTTAAGGATCACACCATCTGAGGAAACAAAATAGATGAAAGCTTGAAAATGCAAATATGTTCCAGATGACAAAAATATAACCATTTAAATATTCATTCTACAACAGATAAATTAACTTGCATATGAATGTGAAATGAAGGTGAGATCAGTGATCTTGCAAGAGTGTAAATGTATTGCTTGGTGTAGTAGACTGAAAATTGAATTAAGAAGTGAGGAGTGTGTAGTAATTTTAAGCCCACATCTAGGTGTCAACCCAAAACTCTCCTCCTCCCTATTACCAAGTGGTTTGTTGGATGCTCAAGAGGTGAGGCAATGAGGCCTACCACCCTAGCCCAGCTGAGTCAACCTAAGATTGAGAGTACTCTAGGAGAGAGAAACTACGTGACTTTCCTCAAAACCCGGTTTTTAAATGCAAAGATGGCGGAGTTATGGTGTAAGTCCTAGTGGTTTGTTTACACTTTAGAGCTATGAGCTAAATATTGCGAAGAGTGTGTTTGAGTGCTTACAGCTTGCTCAAAAAGGATTTACTTAAAATCTTGGCCGAAAGATAAGAAGTTTGATGCCTTTAAACAATGAAGTTGCAAATTAGGTTAAGTTGTTTGAATTACAACATGTAGATGTAAGAACTAAAATACTTTTGGCCGAGAGTTGAAAATGATGAAAGAGTGAGGCTTTAAACAAATGTATATCAAGTTAAATTTTAGTTTCTAGAAAAGGCCTTGGGGACCCAAACCGAATTTAATGATTGAGTTCTTAGTTTATTAGATTGCACATGTGAAGTGTAAGAGCTGAAAGTAACTTGAGAAATTGAAGAGTAAAGATGATGATTACTTTATGCCTTGATGAAACCGGTGTTAGCATGTGCATGTGTAAGATAAAGATTTGAGAAACTGTAACTTGCATGCAATGGAAAATATAGATCTAATCTAAGCCACCACGGGCTCTAAGCTAACATGTGTTAAGTGTGAGATCTACTCTAGATTACTTTTAGTTAAGCATGCATATAGAAATCACAAATTAGAAGCTAGCTAAGTTTGCAAAGTAAAGACTGGAAGGAAAGCAAGTCGCTTGGGTGCAACTCCTTTGGGTTTGCGTTTACAATATTTTAGAGAGGAAAGAAAAAGATGAAATTGTTACCACTTCAAGGGAGTTGTTAAGTTGTGTTGTGTATGAACATTGAGTGACATGCCCTCTTGTCTTAGTAAAAGATTGATTTAATTAAAAGAGGTGGGTAGAAAAGGGGTAGGTAGGGTTAGAAATGGTTGGGTGGGGCCCACTCTCTTTAATTGTACCACTTCACCTTTTGGCTAAATATTACAAAATTTACATTTTCCAATGTCTTGGGTTTGGCAATTAAAATTGCAGTTTTCCCGAAAAACTCCTAAAGTGGACAAACAACTTAGAAAAACTTGTTATTTGAGAGGTTGAAACTTGGTCCACCGGGTGTAGAATGACTCATTAGCTTTCTTTTGAGTACAAATACCCTATGAAATCCGGGGACCCTAAGTTTCACATTAAATACCGAATTAATTAATTCAAAACCTTCTACAAAACCTAGCTGTATTTGACGGAATTCCGCGAAATTTTTCGTGCTATCTTACATGGTCATTTACAACATTCCTAAACACTAGCTACCTGAAATGACTTCACTAGAACACCTTTCACCACTTTGGAGGTTTATTGAGTGAAAAACTCAGGGAGACCGGTTGGTTGGAGCCATGTTATCCCAGATATCTAGGGATGAAAAACTGGGAGGAGATCATGTCTCGAGGGCCCACATGGTCCCTAGACATAGATGCAGAAGCAGTTGACTTGAGAGCATGGCCCTTGAGGGGCCCATCTTTTCTTCTTCAACAGGCATGGACATCCTTCATGATTACCGACCTCCATCACTACAGTAGGCATCAGAGAAAGGCTCTTGCTCCCATGAGATAGTGGTCAGGAGGTATCATGCACATTTGATCATTATAACCTTCTTATGTATGCATTAGATCTCTTTCATTCCGGATATGGCCTTGGATCTTACACTAATCTACTTGACCCTTGTTGGGGTGATGAGTGGGTAACAGCAGTTGTCTTTTCATATGGGTTTTGGTTAGCCACCAAAGGGGGTTTTGAAGAATCATCGTCGCTCCCCTCATATATCACCTTTTTAAGTCTTAAAACTCCATTCATCTATCCCATTCCCCTAGTCTAGCCATTAGGACTGACCATCCGAGGTACATCTTGTCTTGTGGAAGGAAGGCTAAAAGGCCCTAGGGGTATGAGGCGGTAAAGATAAAAGCCATAGGAAAATATAGAAAACCTAGAGATGTTTAAGCGAGGATCCCAGAAGGCAATAAAAAGCCTCTCATAAAGAAGCTGAGGGACCCTAAAATGATAAATAATAAATGCAAGACCTAACCAAGGGATGGAGGAGTCTCATCACGAACTTGACCGTATATGATCATAGGTATTTAGCGATTGACATTGCCATCATCGAGTCCTGCCAAACCCGAGGCATTTGGTTGCATGGCCAAAGAGGTCTCATCAGAGCGATACTCTCATTCTGCCGAAGATACTAGTGGGTAACGCTGTTTGCTCTAGCCACCAAGCCAAGGCGGTGTCCCCTTCGTCAGGCAATAGTAAAAATGCAAATAAAGAAAGATAAAGTAATAAGGGCTTGGAAAATTGCCATCCATGGCCAGTGCTGACTGCAGCCTCCCTACAAAAGGCACCCTGACACCAACCCTAGGTGCGACTATGACTAGACATCCCTAAAAACCACAACCGTCCTTTGTACATGGTTTGGAAGATAACCCTTTCTTGGAAACTCTCCATTTCTTGTGGGTATTAGCCGTGGGACACTTTGGGTTGCGCTGGCTTTGTATATGGTGGGTTTGTGAGGTCTTTAATTGCGTGTTATGCATATATTGATAATTTTAATGATAGAGGCGTGATTTACATTGCTATGATGTTTTAGACTAATATATATGAGCCCACAGGCGTAGCTGTCGGGGACCATACCCGATGGGCGGGTACGGAGGACCCGGTGCACATGGGAAGTGTTAGATTGAGGACCTCCATGGGGCGAAGAAATAGATGATAGACGTTGGGATAGCTGAGAGGCCGGGGCGGGGTTGTAACGAGAGTAGCCCTTAGCGAGAGAAGGGCGCCCTCATCGGGCGTTTTGGCGGAGATACATAGCTTATAGAGGATCAACCTGAGATGGGACGTTGACTTAGTTGATCAAGACGCCACCAGTGCCGTGTTGCCGCCCGCCACACACCTTTGGGAGCGTGGAAAATCTTCCAATCCCACTGCGGTGTCGCCAGAAGAACCAGGAAGTGGTAAAGAGTCTTTGTCACACCCTAATCCTCCAACTCTCAGGTCACAGGCCAACTCTAGCGAAGTAGGGGGTAGTCCCCTAACAAAATACTAAAGACTTTTAAGCTAGAATTACAGAAAGTAAATCTAAGGAGTTTATTATTGCATCATCAAACCATTAACCATTAAAACGAAAATAAACATGAACATTCATTCCACCACGATATACATAATCAAATCATCTTGCATCAAAAGGATACTGAAGCGGTTGTTAGGTGCAAATTGCATTTACATCAAATATATGACCATTTAAACAAAAATGTAGGCTTGTGGCTTTGTTTGCTGTAAATGATTGAGACGGTGCCTTAAAGAGAGTGCGTGGAACGTGTGGTCGCGTGTTTTGATAGGGTAAATTAAAGTTCAATTGGTGAAATGGTTTGGGCCTTCTTGGAGGTTTTCCTAATTAAATCTATCAGCAGCGACCCATTTCGGTATGTATGAACTTACTCCGATCGTCGAGAGAACCTTGTGAAGTCAGTGAGAATTTAAGTTTTGAAGTATTTTATCTGAGAAAATAAAGTGTGAATTATTATATGTCAGAAAACCAACCCGTGGTGCCGAGGAGGTCATTTGAAAGGGGACAATTTTATTTGCCGAATTGAAGTACCGGAATTGAAATCTAATCTAACTTATTGTTCTACTTACGCG
Source organism: Picea sitchensis (assembly GCA_010110895.2). Taxonomy (NCBI): domain Eukaryota; kingdom Viridiplantae; phylum Streptophyta; class Pinopsida; order Pinales; family Pinaceae; genus Picea; species Picea sitchensis. The sequence goes on from SNQJ01S0181689.1 coordinate 12,750, forward strand.
GAAATAAAGAAATTGATCCTAAGCTAACACTTGTGATGCAAAAATTGACCCGATCCACCCTGACACCCACAGGGGTTTGAAGGAAAGGCGGGAGCTTGTAGCCAAAGCTTATTTGTGGCTCAAGATTTTCTGTGATACTTGTGGGATGAGTTGTGAGAACGCATTCATTAGGGGCTCACAAATGCTAAAGTTTTGCCAAGTTTACAAGTTTTACTTATGATGCTCTCAGGGGTCTCGAATGCTCCTAATCAGCCCAAATGGGGCGAGAACCTCACTCTATCTACGTTCACAACACACAAAAGCGACAAGCAAACAAGATAAAGATGCTTAAAAACACTTTAGAAGTGTGTCTTGGGTTATGAGAGAAAACTTCCAAAAAATTCTAAGTTATTTTAGCAATTTTTGGCAAAAATTAACTAATGAACTCAAGCTAAAGAGCTAGTTAGGGTCTTTTATTCTTGTTACTCATGAAACTCCTGAGGTACTTTAATTACCAAATATGACTTGAAAGCTTGAAGAAAGAAACTACTCTTTAGCTTATGAAGGGCTTGAAGAAGAGCAAGCTAAAGAGATCCTTTTTTTATAATCTAGCTAATTAGATGAAACTTGAAAGCTTTCAAGCTTAGACCTAGTTTATCTATGCATGTAGTCTTAGATAATCATATATTGAAATAAAGAATCTAAGCAACTTGCATTTCTAACAAAGTAACTTTGAATTTTATTTGAGAAAGAGAAGGAGAAAGAGTAGCCTTGAACCCTTGGGCAATGGGGTCTTCTTGGTAGAGGAAAGAGGGACCATGTCCTTAAAGATCTTGAGATGAAGATGAGGAGGATGCAAACAAGCTCAACCTAGCCTTCAAGCATGTGTGAACACAATGAGCTTCAAATACTTTGCAACAAAATGTTAAATAGTAGTGTTCTCTACGTATGAAATCTGGAAAACATGTCAATCAAACGAGAAGAGCATGAAATCTTTGACTACATATATAAAACAACAAGACTTAGAAATGGAAGCAAGCTTAATAAATCTTGTTATTCAATGAGAGACAACTGATCTAGAAAGACAGACAAGTTTAATAGATCTTATCCATATTCAAACAAATTTGAAAGCAAATAAATAACATGAACAACTATTCACCTCTCACAAATTTGGCACTTTGACAAGTAGCATCCACACATTAGATCCACACAGTTGGAAGGCTCCAAAGTCTCTTTTCTTTTTTATTCCAATATGAGAAAAATTTACAAAAATGAATTTTTCACAATAAATTATCATCTCTCCAACTTCTTCCTAAAACTCTAACTTCCAACTTCTCAAGAGAGGTCGACCCTCTTGAATATGGGAAGTGTGGGTGAAGAATGGGAGGATTTAAAAGCATTGACTTAGAGGAGTGAGTAGAGAATGGATGAGTGGATGGAAGTGGAGTAAAAGGTCTTGGTCGAGTGCATGAAGGAGAGGAGAGAGGCGTGGAGCTGACTAAAAGGTAATGGCGACATGGAAGAATTAAAGGAGAAGCTGACGTAGAATTGAAGTGGAGTCGCGTGTGAGAGTGATGTGAAGAAGTGATATAGAGGTTGTTGAAGCGTGGAATAAGTGGCATGATTGCAGGAATATCTTGTAGCCGAGCTGATGATATATGGAGGGAATGTAAAAGAAATTACAGATTTAAGGTAGAAGCGTGAGTTAAAGTAGCATGGAGAACCCAGTTTGTTGGCGGTTGAACGTTGAGGGCTGCATTGGGTTTGGGGTTGGGTTAAGTGGGTTTATCAATAAATGCATAAAATACAATAGAAATGAAGTTTATATCATTAGAAATTATTGGCGACTACGTAGGAGGATTTTAAAAATGGCATTAAGGTTAAAAGTGTGGAAGGAGGCTGGCGAAATTAATATAAGGAGGAGGCCTTCACGTAAGGAGGAAAGGCCGTGAAATTGATTGCTTCAAAGTACAAGGAGTAAGAGGGAAGTGGAGCCCACACGATTTTAGGAGGTAGGTTGGAAGGTGGGAGTAGAAGGCCATGAGAGGAGGTGCATTATTTTGACCTTTCTTTTATCATTTATTCAATTTTAATTTTTGTGCATTATATTTTTAAAACCATATTTTTTTTTTAATTTTTGAGAATTAATTACACCCTTTTCGAGTCTTCGAGTAGGAGGCGTGCTAAAGCGATAATATGATGGCTTTTAATACCTCAGCGGAAGAAGAAATAGCGGGTTTACACTATGCCTACGGACCCAAAAAGCAACGTATATGGCATACAAGGACATCGATGCCATATTTTACACTAATAACTTCGAAATAAATTCCAATTTTGCGGAATTTAATTAATTAAACTAAAACAAAAACCTATCTAGTAGTAATTTCCAAATTATTGCAGGCCACTTTGTTCTAGTATGAGCTTATATATATACATTCTGACACTAGATATTGGATTTTTCATGCCAAGACATGCTTGTCAACACACACTTAGGCTTTGGAGCAAGTCTTTTTGGTGAAACTTCGAAGTATTTAATCTCTCACTAAGGTAAGAGAAAAGATAATTAACAAGTAAAAAACACTCCGAAGTATGTGCTCACTCTTGGTCTTGGGTGGCCAATAGCCTTTCACATTCTCTCATACTTAGAACACTTGCAAAGTGGAAATGGAAGCTTGGGGCCTTTTTGAGGACTCTTTGAATCAGTGCATGTATGAGCATTGCACACAGCGCTCATTCTTTGTAGAAAAGTGACTCCTCGGAAATCCCGGCTTGTGTACAGCACTTTGGTGGATATTATATGTGTGAGGCGAGGATGGACGACTTAAAGTATGAGCCATGTTGGGCTTGTTTGGCTTGCGTGTGACAAGTTCTTTGGAGCCCCAGGAGGGCAACGTTTTGCTCATTGGATAGTTATTGTGCCCTAAGACCAGCATTTGATCTCACTTTAGGGGCTTGAAGCCTTGATTTTTCTGCGCATTATTGGCATTTAGCACTTAAAAGTGACAAATGATTTAAAAGCGTATTGTTAACTGGCCTTATTACGGCTATTTTATTGACCTATTTAAATTAAAGGTCAAAGTATTTATGCTATATAAATAAGTAGAGGACGTTTTTCCCTCTTTGGATCATAACATAACTTGCTCTCAATTGAGAGAGGAGAGGTGATTCTTTAGCTCTTGTTCTTGGGTTACTGTCTCTTGGAAGTGTAGGCATAACCTCTTAGGAGTTGGCGCGGCAGTGGTGCTCTATGCTATTGGAAGGTTTACGACTAGGGTGTGGATTGGCTTTCTTCATGATCTTGTAAGTGTTTTGCATCAAAACTTCTAGCAGGGTGAATGGTCATCGCGTTTGCGTTTCATTGTTATCTTGTTGTTGTTGCCAGTCCTTGAAACCCTAGGGAGCTACACACACAAGTAGGTTGAGGCTTCATGTCCCCATAGCATAGAAAACGCAATGATGGATCTTGAAGAGGGTTTAGCCTAGCCATACACTAGCCTTCTTTTATCTTGAGCTAGTTCTTAGCATAAATTAGAGAAGGTGTCCTAGGCCTAATTGATTTTACACCTAGGGTTTCCTTCTAGGGTTTTGAAAAGCCTTGCCTTGGCCTTTCGATAGATTCATGCTTTTGAGCTAGCGTTTTGCCAGAAGAAGTCTTAAGGAAAGGATTGAAGCTCTACGAATTTCTTTGCTTCACACACCTAGGTTAGCGAAGATCTTTGCCCTTTTAGGGTTAGGGTTAGTGGTCTTTCTTTAGCAACACCATTAAACCTAGTTCTCTTGTCATACTTGAACTCTTCCCAAACCATTAGTCACACCTCCATTTGACTCAATTAACTAAGGCACTAGTCTAGAATTGATTGCTTGAGCTTGTTATGCCTTAAAAAGTTAAAACCTTTTTCAAACTACTTCATTTTGGAAAACCTACTAACCTAAGCGTGCCTAACCCTAGATATTTTTTGAACTAACATTAAGCTGACAACGTGTGGCCTGAATTAACTATTGCTTGGATAGAAGGTCGCATTGTATGCATCATATCCGTGGAGTGAAATCTCGTGCACACTACGGTTGATTTTGTCAAAACATCCATCATTGGCTAGCTAACCTACAGAGACAAGTTTTATATAGAAGTGGCGTCATACCTTGTTTTCTTGCTTGCTTATACCTAAAGCGTTGTGACTTCTACCACTTGTTTTTGATAGATCTTGAGGCATTGATTACACCCATAAGCTATTTTGATAAAACGTTGCACTCATTGTCTTTTAAAGTGTCTTAAATTTAAGCTTGGCGTCATCATTGTAGCAACAATATCTATATGACGCAGCAATTTTGTATGTGAGCTGAATTGACATTGCATTAATGATGATATGATACAAAGCTTAATTGTGATATTGAATGCTCATTATATATTTGTTGAAGAAGTGATTTTGTCTTTGTTTTGATAATCATTGACTTAGTCAATAGTGATTACTTATATTTATTCATTGCTCATATATACATTTGAGAAGATAGTCATTGATTTCAAAGTACTAACCCATTGCAAAGCACATTCTAGTTTCCTTTGTTTGTCTATGGCATCATGGGTGGTCTTATCCTCACGACTATCTCTTCTTATGGTGTCGTGAGGGTTTTCCTTGACTTGGCTATCCTTTAGCCTTTCTTTAACCCAGTTACTTGTAGGGCGTCTCCCTTGGACTTGCCCTCCTAAAACAGAAGATCTCCCCATCGGTGTGATTCGGTGGGAAGCTCATTCTGGCCGGTTTCAAGAAGAAATACGACTCAAGCTCTTTGACCTTTCCTACCACAAAACGTCGCGATGTGAGGGCCACATTAACCTCGGGGATAAAAAAACACTTCCGGCCGAAAGGAACTCTCCTAATGAAGAAACCCCCAGGCAACTAACCAACATGATCCATGTAGACCATATTACATTATAAACCCGCGCAAATGTGTGGTAATCCCGCTTACAAAGCTGTGTGCTAGAGCAAAAATGCCACATGTGAACTGTTATCCACCAAGTTGCACTATGGTGGGCGATTTCCATTGGTAGCCAAAGATTTGAGCATTATTGTTCAAAATTCAGTTAGTGACCGGTCCTAAAGAAGACCACACTGGTTACTGCATTTCATAAAATTTGTAATGAGATGTTGGCATGATATGTAGATTTATGTAAAAGCTAGCCACCTGCCCAAGTCCCTAGCGTGAGTTATGCTGCGGGTGTTTTTCACTTACTGGTATTTTCACTTACACCCCGAGGTGATTGCATTTATGAGTTTTTCACTCAATCCTCAGTGGAGTATATGCTCATGGTTGGGGCTTGAGAATGGATCTAAACTAGTGTCGATGTATATTACCATGCCAAACATCCCTCCTGATTATGGAAATGATAAGCTAGGATTTTTTAATTTTTGAGTTAATTAAAATTACTTTAGAATTGACAATTTTTAATTAAAAATAAAGATGCTTAAAAAGATAAGTAGGAGGTGTTGGGCATCAAATTGGCCATGGGGATGCTCATTTTGGACCTAGAGCACCCATGTTACCTAATTAGCCACTTACTTGGGTAAGAATTTGGTGATTTCATCATAATTTTGACTTTACCCTCAAAACCAAAAAAGGCATTTTAATTCAATAAAAATGGAAGCCAAAGTGAAAATAAAAAAAAATAAAGGACAAAATGGAAACTTTTGACAAATCAGTCAAAAGGTCAAAGGGGACCATATCTATGTGATTGGGACTTGATTGATTAAGATATTATTTGATTGGATCATCTCAAGATAGAGAGATGCGCCCCTCTTGGAGAGGTAGCGCCCTCTTGAGTAGCCTTGGGTAAAATGAGTGATTTTCATCACTTAATTTTTAATTTTACCCTCAAAACCCAAAAAAGTGCATTTTAATTCAATAAAATCAGCCAAGTGAAAATAAAAAAAGAATAAAGGGGGACAAAGATGGAGAAAACTTTATGACAAATTCAGTCAAAAGGTCAAAGGGGACCATATCTCTGTGATTGGGACTTGATTGATTAAGATATGATTTGATTGGATCATCTCAAGATAGAGAGGTGCGCCCCTCTTGGAGAGGTGGCGCCCTCTTGAGGTGGCAGCCCCTTATGCTTTGAAGTGGCGCCCTCTCCTTTGACTTGAGTTGGATTGACATTTGTTGATTGGATTTGGAGAAGTGGCGCCCTTGCTGCCCCACTTGGCAGCCCACTCTCCACACTTGGCAGCCCTTGTCTCTCCATGTGGTGCGCCCTCCTTGAGGAGCCCATGCGCCCTCTTTTGTATAAATAAGTGCCTCTTCCTCCTCATTTGTGAGTTGGAGCTTTTGAAGAGAGCATTTTGTAAACTTGCTATTGTAATACTCTTTCTACTTTTGGAATAATAAAAGTCAAGACTTTGGAGGTCAAATTGGTGGATTGGCCAAGTGTGTGGATGCTATATTAACGAGGTGATATCATTTTATTGTTTACTACTTTGATGCTTTTGGTTATTGTGGCCTTGATAGGAGTATTAT
>SNQJ01S0181690.1:4601-17484 GCA_010110895.2 Picea sitchensis
ACTCTTGTCATTGTGTTTCCCGATTTCCCGATCTCGCAATACATTTGATCCTTAAATAAAGATTTGAATTAATCTAAAAAAAAAAAAAAGGCTTCAGAATTTTTGAGAGATAGCCTTTTTTGTAATTTCAGTTTTGAAGTTCAACGGAATATAAATTCACAAACAAGATTCTGGATCCTGCAATTTTGTAACTATGTGTCTTCCCCTGTCTAGCATGCTTTGTTAAATTTTCCTTCTGAATTGTTTTTCTAACAAGTAAATCAATTTGAATTTAAATACATTGTTGTTTATTATTTCAGATTGGTTTGGATGTTGAATGTATTACAGTCTTTCCTCTGAAATTACTTTAGTAATTTCAAGACCTGTAAAACCTTATGTTCCTTAATATTTAACTGTGTTAGATATCTTGTTTTTCTTTCATCATCGTTAATTGAAATATAAGAGTCTTTCATGATAAAATCCTTATATTTCTCTACATTGTATTTCGTGTTTACAATTTCAAAATTGTTACAAAACCAGGAAACGGCCTTGAATGTGTTTTTACATTACTGTTATAGATTTTAAAATTGTTTTCATTGATCTCATCTCTGGAAATCTGAAGTAACTAATTGATTAAAAACTCATTTTATAAACCTTTTAAACTTATTCATCCATGATTGTCCCTAATAGCAGACAACCTAACGTACAACCGGGCCTTCAAGATCAAACTAGCATTGCCCTAAGTTTATTCAATACTATTTTACAAACAGCAACCAATAGGGCTGAACTAGAATGATCATGGGCTTCTATTGAACGTGACATTAGCATCCAAGAGCAACAGGAAGCGAGAAAGAGATAGTTGAGAAACTGAATCTGCTCTAACCTTTCTTTAATTCCTTAATTCTAAATATTTTCCTTAAATCATTTTCGGATGCCTTGACGGTATGTTTTATAGCCTTAAAACATAAACTCAGGAACAACACAATGCACAATTTCCTTTCAAATGCCAACACAGACAATCATTTATCAAATGAAAATTCTCTATTGTGTCTTTTCAAATACTTCAACAAGCTCAATAATTTGATTTTTCAATGTTTTCTAAAAACAAAAAACAAGATTTTGAAAGAAAAACCTTTTGTTCACTTTCCAAAAAGGACCCTCACTATGCCAATGAGAGAACAAAAAATTCAAACCAATGAACAAGAAAATAACCCAATCCACTCTTTCAATGAAAGAAAAAATAAAGAGCAAACCAATTTTAGTCTTCTCAATTACACAAGCAAATGATCTTTCAAACCAATAAGCAAAAGAGAAAGACCAAGTACTCAACTTTCAACCAATCACTGGTTCTCAACTAATCAAACACACTTAGAATCTGAAGTCAGAGAGAATGGTTTTACCAAGAAAAGCTAAGAAACGAAAGTCAAGTCCAAAATGACAAGAAAAGCCTTGAAACCCTAAGATTGTTCACGCATGCAAACTAAAGCAAGAAATATATCAATCAATGGTCCAAGAAACTGATAAGAGGTAATCCAACTGATCTGGGCAGTTAGAAAGATGAAAACTCAAATCCAAATTTTGAAAAAATAATGTTCGCAGGCAGGATATATAACACAGTGTGAGAATCACTGATTCTCACAGGTAACCCGTTAGTAGGGTGCGAGAACCTCACACTGAAACCTATAGGCAGGATGTGAAACTTACCTATTCTTGAAGGCTGCAATGTAGTGCAGTGAGAGAATCCCTGAACATGACCAAAAAAATTTAAAATGAAGAAAAATTAAAAAAGCTTCTGGACCCAGAAGGTCTATCAGGATATCCTGAAGACTCAGAGACTGATAGGACAAGAGAAAAGTGAAACCAGAGCAAATGGCCACAGAAAAATACTAAAAGACACAAAGAAAATGGGATTGTTCCCCAGTGGAGTCGCGTTATTGGATAAATCCATAAGTGTGGACACAAACCGATCTCCCTAGATCCACCTGGATCTAGAACAAAGCAAGACAGAATAATACTCTTTCCCTAGATTTTGACTATTGAATGAAATAGGAGGCAAGAATAAAGAAAATACCTTATGATCACTTCCTTTGGTCTTTGTTGCTCCCACTTCACTCCAGTTATCTCGTACAGTCAAGACCAAAACAATACAAACCAACCGAAGTGAAGAAAGCACAATCTATTCAATAGTCAATCTATGTATATGATCAAGGAGTTATACAATAAAGTGGAACTAGCTTTATGGGAAAGAGACATATTACTGTATCATATTGATGGAAAGTAAAGATTACAACCTGAGCCTTGATGTTTCAAACTTCCTTTCAATGGCCCTTGGCTCCAACACACACATTTTCTCACTTGCATGAAGAATATCAACCACCTTTGATAAACTTGTTGGAGTTCTTAGTTGTTGTAGTCTTAGTCCTTCACACAATTTTTCACCAATTCTCCAATGTCTTGCTTAACCTTGTTTGCTTCTAACCTTTTCCATGAGAATACCCTCAATATATAGGAGAGAATGAATTAGTTACTTAGATAAGAATGATCCCAAAATATTAGGAAATCCAGTACTTAGATAACCATTCGAATGCCATCTCATCCTTCTAGAAGATTCCCTTCTAGAAGCATCGAGAATTCTATCTTTTTCCTTTCTTAAGATATAGTTCGCACCCTAGTAGTTCAACACAGTGTGAACTTCTCATACCCTGGCTTAAGGTAGCCTGTGAGAATCATGCATTCTCGCAAGAAAATATACTAGCAGCCTGCGAACAGTCCTTAAAAATGTGATTTCTGGAAAGAGATGAAGGTAACTTTTCTCAGGAGAAAGTTCTAATGAAGAGCCTGAGTACACCATCATCAATACATCATCATGATGACTAAAATCATGGGTAAAAATCTACTGTGCAGGAGGATGGGACCACTAACCTGACTCTCACAAATCCTGGATTGGTCAGATCGAAATCTCGTAATATTCAAAACTACTCCAAACACTCTCGTCAACTCACTATAGCAACGGGTACAAATGAGGTGGCATTGTGGGCCCCACAACCACATATAGTCTTTTTTTCCAAACTTCCACACTCAGTTACAGGAGCTCAAGGTCTGTGTTTCCTGATCTGTCTTCAGCCACGGGATTAGGGTCCTGCCGCCTACACAGTCACATTCGTCGAGTCACCATCGTCACTCGGCATTGGGGAAACATTTTTCTCACATCATGGACAAGTACACATGCTCATGTTCAAATTTATCAAATAATTGTTATATGTTATTTATCTTCAGATATTGTTCACATCGAGTATTTCATTTTAATGTGTGCCTTCAAGTATCTGATCGACACTAGCATGTAATCATTCCCTCTGAATATCAATTTCATCTCCCAGTCACACCCTTTGACATTTTCCTTTAGTGTCCCTACATCCAGCTCTACAGTATTGTCACCTCCGATGCATTTTGGTACTATCACCCGGTAGCACTCTCCCCCACATGAGTTGTCCCATTCATAGTCCCCCTTAGCACTTTGACACTCATGCTTCTTTCACCCCCTAGGGATGGGAGTCCTGATAAGTCTTACACATTTCCGAGAATCAACCACATACCCCTGCTCATTATTTTTTTAACTTTCCCAATGGAATCCTAGGTTACCTCATCACTGTTCTATTTTTTAATGCACCTCCACAGTATCATTAACCCTCCATTTCATCCACAATCAGTTTTCCCATCTGCATATTTCCCTCCATTCATTTACCTCATAGAGAAACCTACCCATGGGGCCCCCACCCTCCACCATTTCTCCATGCAACTTGCGCCCTCACAGGCCAAGCCATGTTGCACTGGGGTACCTATTTCTGTATCTATACACTCATCCCAAATTATTCTTTATTTATTTGGTAATTGTAAAAAGCCTTTCGTTCCAGCATTTAATTATCTTTTTGTTGTCACCCTTGATGACCTTCTTTTTTTTGGCAAAGCAACCCATGTCACCCTTGGTTGGGGCATTCACTATCCTCTACTCATGTTGACATCGTCCATAAACCTTGAGTATCCCATAGTCCATGTACCCCTGATCTCTGAGTTTGTCCACTTTGTCACGCCTCTGGCATAATTTAACCCCATGTCTAGTTGTCCCCCTAACGCTAGATATAGTTTCATGGTTGCTGCCAATCATCCTTCAAACATACCCCCAACCAAGCGAAGTCTTGAGTCTCACCGCATCTTGACTTCGTTCATGTTCCCTATCAGTTCCTGATCCCATCTAGTGGATTGCATGAATCCCTTTGCTTCTTGGAGTCGTGTCTCCCTTTCTTTCGAGAACAACACAGTTTCCAGAAGGGCGACAATATCTTGAGTCTCATTACCTTTACAATGAGGAGTCTTAGATGACACATAGAGAACCATCATTTCTCTCTAATGTCATTGACCCCCATAAAATTCGACTTCAACAAAATTTCATGTTATGGTGGGTCTTACTATGTGACTATTGTAGTTTTTTTACACTAGTCCAAAAATATGTTATGGTGGGTCTTACCATGTGACTATTGTAGTTTTTTTACACTAGTCGAAGACCTATAAATTTGTTGGGCTATCAATGCTCATAGAAATATCGACACTTCTTACAAGCATCCTTGCCACTTTTTTAGAGTATGTTCACCATCAAAATTGTCATACATGTCATTATTAAAACTGCCTCTCTGGAGGGCGTTGCAGTTATCTACATCATCATACAACTTCAATTATTGTCTTACATTTTTTGAGTTACATGACACGAGCATGGGGCATGCCCGCCTCGTTTGTATACACATTTTCTTTTTTCTCCCTAGAGACAAATTTGGGTCCAACGGTTTCCCCAATCCCTCTAACAGGATCTCTCTTGTAGTTCTTATCAACACTCTTCATTACAATGATACTCTCAGTATAATAAACATTTATCTATTTCGGCTATATGTATGCTCCTAACCTCACACATCAGGGGGCATTTGTTATCACTGAAATTTCATCCGCAACATTGTATGCAAATGGTTATAGAAATACAATAGTTCTAAACACCTATTAGTTTACCTACAACACCAAAAATGCATTTCCAAGAGGCAAAAACTATACAACTGGACAAAAATTCACATGCGCTAACTCACTAAAGGAAGCATGTGCACAGTGCGCAGTCCAAAGAAGCCCGTAGAGCGCACAATGCACCATATGCGTGACTGTGTAAGAGAAAATCCATGCACTCCTGTGAATGACACATTTATGGTTCTTTTCGGTCCCTCAACCACTTATGGACCAGCTCCCAACTTGATTTGACCCTCAGATATGAGCTTAATCTAAATGGGGGGCTGGTCAAGGACCAAAGGGTGCCCTGAAGGGCCCCTTGTTCACACCAAGAACCAGTTGAATAATTACTTGAAGACATTCTATAAATGGAGGCCATGGGTGCTCTAAGAATTTAAGATTTCTATAGTATTTTTATGCTGCCTCAATACTCCTTTGAGAATCCTCTTTTATCCTTGGAGCATTATAAAAACATTCCAATAGGCCATTCCACTCACCTCTTGAGGGAATAGGCTTGGATTTCTTCACCATTTTCTTTCTTGTTTATCATTGTAAGAATATCTCTCCAATAGGGAAATCAAGAGCCCTCCCAAGGAGGAAGAGAGGATCCATAAGTCCTCCTTTCTCTATGATGTTTTTCCAACTAATATAGTTATCCATTGGTGGCATAATCTTGGTCATTTGGTTGATTGATTTTGGTTCAAATTTTCTTATGCATTCTAGTTTTATTTCCTTAGTTATTTTTAGTTTATTTGATTGTTTATTTCATGTGCTTGGATTATCTAAATCATGCACTAACCTCTATCTTGTCTAGCAGAGCCAACTAGACTTGTAAGTTCCCTTGTTTTTCTCACCCAAGTGACGAAACAAACACAACAGATCCGATGCCGAAAACGCATCAGGGATTGACGATCGGGGATAACTTTTATCGTGGTCAAATTGTTTGTTGTGATCCTTCTGGGTTTTCCCCAATTCCGATAAAGTGCGTCGGGCATCGGCTATCGACGATATCTTTTCATTCTTCGTTAACGTCTATCCTCCCCGTCGTTTGCCGATGCCGAAGGGGAATCGACTGTCTATGATATATTTATGCGAAAACTTAACACAAACCAAAACTTCCTTCTGCTGATGTCGATGGGTTTCGGTGCTCGACGACTATGGTTTTCCGGGTGGTTTCTTTTTCTTCTTTGAATTCCTTCTGATACTGAGCCTGGGTGTGTTGGGTGAAGTGTTTAGTTGTCAATTATTTATTTAGGTGTTAAGATATTTTAGTCATGGGGTTTCATAAGTTCAAGAAAACTTGAATAAGTGATTATAGTAATGAAAATAAACAAAGACAAAACATTTCCCAAAATGAAATCAAATCAGACAATGCAGAGGATCAAGTGGTACCCAAAAAAGTAAAAAATTGATAAAGGATTTTTAGGGTGTGTTGAGTTCTCAAAAAATGGCGACTTACTAGGCGAAAGAAGAATCTTTGTTCCTACCTCGGGCTCAGTTGATGAAAAAGTTGGTTAAGAACTTAACTGGTTTTTCATCAGAGCCTCTTTTATCCTTTCATTTGAAATTCCATGGTTGGTGCATCCAGGTCTTCTTGTGGGGTTTCAACCTTTATTCCACCTTTGTTTCTCGTAACCCTGAATCATGCCCTATTTAACAAGATCTGAGTAAAGCATTCACAAGCACTAGGCCTTTTAGTTATCATCATTAACTTGCTATGGTGTTACTCTGCTACCAGTGAGCATCCATAGCCCTAGTGGAGTCACCTCGACGTCACAGACCTTGCTCCACTACCAGCGAGCATCCATAGCCTCGACGGAGTTATATGCATACTCTCTCCTACTTTTCACTCATTTGATATAATTGAGTTTATTTTGGAAAAATTCCCTAAGCGAGTGGGAGAGAAGGACGTCTGTTATTTAAAAATGAGATGGTTAAGGTGAATTTTTTTTTGCTAGCTTTGTCTTGAGGTACATGTAGTCCTTTCCAGCTTACCACCTTTCCCTTAAGGTTTTACCATACCACCAAGCAGACACTTCATCACTTTTCCAAGGTTGTTCATATGCAAAGGTTAGATAGAAAACCCTTTAAAACAACCGTAGGTCTCCCAACGCTTCTTGTGTTGTATGTAAGCGATGGGTTAGGAACAAAGTTCGTCATATCACATGAATTGAAGTGAACCAATTTTTTTCTAAACACAATATTCATAAGCATAGAAGTAGTATAGCAATAAACATAAACAAAATACACTCCGCAATCAACCTACCTAAAAACAAAACATCATGAAAACACACACACAATTTTTTTGTTTTTTATTTTTAATGAAAATATTGTTTTAGGGCTTGGCCATTCACCGAGAGAGCGTCAGGTCCCCCCCTTTAGATTTTTCAACCGATACATGCCTACCCCAATTTTCTCGGCTACCTAAAAGGGTCAGAGCCATAAATTATGAAACTTCGAATGTATTCCCTTCGGCTCATTTGCTCTATCCCATTTTAGGACTAAGTCTCCTACTTCAAAATTATTCTTTTTTGGCCTTATGCTTATCAAACCACCTTTTAACTATCTGTTGATGAGATATGAACTTCGATTTTTTTTTCTCCCTCTCTTCTAGCATGAGGAGGGTATCAATTCTTTGTTGTATAACTGATAAGGGTTGTCCCCTAGAATCTTGAGCAAGCTGAAGAGATGGAAGATATAGCCCGTTTGGGAGAATGGCTTCCTGTACGTATACCGGAAAGTATGGGGAATTCCATATATCTTCCTTGGGTGTTACTCTATCATCCCATAAGGAATTATGAAGTGAACTGTGTCAATTCCTTTGGTTGTCTGCAACTATTTTCTTTAATATCCTCACTAGGTTATATTGGTTGATTCTGCCACTTCGTTTCCCTGTGGATACTAGTTTGCAGAGTATATGATTATGATTCATTTGTCTAGAGAAAAATATGTTAATAGGGTGGAGGAAAAGTAATCCATGTTATCAAAAACAAGGAAGGAAGGCATATCGAACCTTGTAATCAGTTGTTGTTCTATGAATTGGATCACCACATTTTCATTTACATGAGTCAGAGGGATGTCCTTTGCCCATTTCATGAAATAGTTTGTGGTAGTCAGTATGTATCTATGTTGTTTTGAAGAACTCAATGTAATTTATCCTATGATATATAACCCCCATTGCTCGAATGGCCTAGAAATGACCATAGGTTGGAGTGGGACGACTGCTCTCTTTTCCTTCCCCACACTTATTTGACAAGTTTTACAATGTCTATTGTATGTGTGAGCATCCCTTAATAGAGTAGGACAATAATGTCCAGCTCTCAGTATTGTGTGCACAGTGGTGTCACCTGCAAAATGTCCACCTGCAGGACCATCATGGATCTCCTTTAGAACCTTGTCTGCATCTTCGCGTTCAAGAGATATTAAAAGTACCCCATCATAATTAACATAGAAAAGCACTGAATTTATGAGGGGATATTGTGTTGATTTTAACCTGAGGGCTCTCCTTTCCCTGGGATTTAGGTTTTCTGGGAAATTCCCATGATGTAGGAGATAAGTCAGTTTGTCATACCAGGAATCTTGCCTTGGGGAGACGTATGAAGCTTCACCACACCATAATTCCAATTCATTCGCCCATATGAGGTCTTCATTTATTTGGTCCTAGGATTCAGTTGCCAGTTTGCATAATCCTTGTCCCTTAACTAGTTTAGCAGGTTTTATATCTAGATCAAACTCTTGGACTACTGCCATCCAGTTTCCTCTTCTTTCTCCCATCTCATGTTGAGTGAGTAGGGATCAGACTACAAGGTGAGGCATGATGACTTTGGTATGGTTCTTTAGGATGTAAGATCTGAAGTGTTTCACTACCTTGTATACTGCATAAGCTTGCTTATCTATAGCAGGGTAATTTAGTTCAACCCCTTGAAGATTAGTGCTCATAAATGATACCGGGGCCTCATTGTTGTCATCATACTTCTAGGTCAATACTGCAGCTAACGATTAGTAGAAGGCAAAAGTGTAGAGGAAGAAATATTTACTAAAGTTGGGACTTCACAACACTGGAGCTTGAGATATTGCAGCCTTAATATTGCTGAAAGCACTTTTTCGTTCATCATCCCACTTAAATTCAACATCCTTGCGGATCAATTTTTGTAGGGGTTTGATAGTTTCAGCGAAATCGAGGGTGAATTTCCTCACAAAATTTATTTTCCTAAAGAAGGATTGCATAGCATTTTTGTTGTGGGGTAATGGAAGCTGAGCTATATCCCTAATTCACTCTGGGTCTATGTGAATTCCTACTTGAGATATAATATGACCTAACAATTTACCTTCCTTGACACCAAAGATAGTTTTCTTAGGGTTTAAGGATATACCGTATTTCCAAAACCTTTCGAAAATCTGGGTTAAGTGTTGGATGTGGTCTTCTTTGTTCTTTGAATACACAGTCACGTCATCCAAATAAAATACTACATATTTTTTTATTAGTCCCCAAAATGTTGCATCCATGGCCCTTTGCAAGGTTTCCCTTGCATTAATTAACCCAAAGGGCATGCGTTTATAAGCGAAGGTTCCCCACTTGGTTCGGAAGGTAGTTTTGAAACGATATTCCTCTAAAACTAGAACTTGGTTGTAACCTAAAAAACCATCCAGTAGGGAAAAAATCTTAGAGCCAGACATGGTCTGCAAGAGTTGCTCCATTGGTGGGACTGGGTAGTTGTCATTTTCTGAAGCTTTGTTGAGGTTTCTGAAATCTACACATAGGCGGATCTCCCCAGATGTTTTCCTCACAAGAAGCAAATTTTCTACTCATGCAGAGTGTCTAACCTAGAAGATAATTTTAGCATCTAGTAATTTCTTTAACTCCTGACACATGAGAGGCTCCAGGGATGGGTGGTACTTCCAAAGCTTCTGTTGGAAGGGCTTCACTCCGAGCTTTAACGAGATTGTGTGTTGAATGATGTATCATAAGTTTTCAGATCTCGGTAGGACCATGCAAAGACATATTGATATTTTCTGAAAAGTTTGAGATAGGCCTTCCCTTCCCCTTTAAATATTGCCTTGCTGAGATTTATATTCTTGGGGATTTCTGAGGTTCCTAGATTTATAGTTTCATACAAATGACAATAAATCCCCTTATTTGTGTTTATTGACCCTTTGAATATTTCCCTTAATTCAAAAAGGTTTTCTAAATTGGCTACCCCTTTTGGTATCGTGTGAGACCTTGGTTTGTCAGTCAATTGATCTGTATGAGGATCAGTTTCTGCTAATTTCTCCTTAAATACATCATCGTCAATAGCCAAGTCTTTAAAATTATCCTGATTGGTCAAAACACTTATGATCTATTCATCTACTTCAAATACCTTCCAATTAGAAATATTGTTGGGCACCGATGGTCTATAGAGTAGCTCCACAGTGAACCAGGAAGCTTCATAGTCTTCTAGAGGTGATATCCTTGAGGCAGCGATAGCCAGAGAATCAACGAGAGTGTTCTTTGTTTTGGGGATCATTGTAATATTGAAGGCTTCAAAATGTTCTATTAGTCTGTGCACTTCCTGTTGGTAATTTCTCAGGTGGGGAGGGTTGCAATGTATAGTGTTCCTTACTTGTCTAACGATGATTTCAGAATCTCCAAAAACCTTTAATTATTTAACGTTTAAGTCTATGGATTTCTTTAGCCCTTGTACTAGAGCTTCATTCTCGATGTTGTTGTTTGTGCATTCAAATTATAGCCTATAGGGAAAGAATTTTTGTTTACCTTTTGGATCAATGAGGATGCACCCTGCCCCTAGCCCTTCTTGCAATTTATATCCATCAAAGTATAAGGTCAAAATTTGTGAGCAAAAAACATGAGCTTCCTTTTTTTTACCACTTTCCTGCTTTCCTCCTATCTGTTTCATGGTTTCTAACATTGATTCTTGACAGAAGAGGGTTTCCTCCGCCGTCGTTGGCAAATTTGATTGAAAAATCATTTCAGAGTTTTGAGTAAGAGGAACCTCAGATGAGAGGGGAGAGAAATTCCCAAAATCAGAGTCATAGGAATAATTGCCTAGCATAGGGAAATCTGTTGATGACGGTTCATTAAGGGTTTCTAGGTCAGTGACAATATGTTTTAGATATATTTCCCTATCCATCCTGATCATATTTGTGTGTCCCTTTAATGGCATCCAAAGGTGAGCCCAGTCTGTACTAAAGTATTTTTTTAACTTCTTTGACCAATCTCGACTTAGTAGAAATCCATAAGCTTATGGGATATCTACTACAATGATGTCAATTAGTTGAACAAATTTAGGGCGTGTCTCCATTCTAATCATTACATATTTGAACACTCCCATAATCTTCACCTGGGTTTTGTCTAGTTGTATCACATGTTTATCACTTTTGAGAGGGACTGTGTTTAATTTATTGCATATAGACAATGGCATAACATTAGAGGATGCTCTTGAGTCAACCAGACAGTTATAGAGTTTTATGTTGAAGAATTCAAATGTCAAAAGGAATGATGGGACAAAAGGATTTTCCTTTTTATCTTTAGAGTAGTCATTCACAGTTGGTTTATTTATTAGATCCAAGAGGACTAGATTTTGTCCTTGGTTAGTGCTCGTTGTAGGATTTTCTACTGACTTCAATGTTTTTAACATAAATTCCTTTTGCTGAGGGATTCTACACATGTCCATGACTGATATATTTGTCTTCAACCTTTTCAAATCTTCTACTATGTTGTAGTCTACCTTGGGAGATTCTCGTGTATGTATGTTTATAGAATTTATTTGGGGGACAAAAGGTGGTTTTGGGTCATCGGGAGCCGGTTTCCCTCCCAAGGTTTGGGTCACTGTAAGGTCATTTGAGATAGGTTGACCCCTACTTCGTGTTTGCATAGCCAATACCTTTGTCGGTGGTTCTTGAACCTCAAATAGGTCATTGAAAGGCATTGGTAGGTCAGGGTCCCATATCAGCATGGTTGTTTCTTCTAGTGGATCAACTTCTTTTTGGTCAACACTATTCATAGATGGGTCGCTTGATTTTTTAGTAAGGGAAACCTAATCTAGAAATCGGTTGGCCATCAAATTCATGGCATGCAACCATTGTGGGAAGTCTTTTTCATAATGTTTCTCTTAGTGATATGTACAGAACGAATCAGATGCTACATTTCCCATATCCATGTTCAAGTTGGTCGGGGAGGTTCATTTGCTTTGGAAGGTGAATTTATTTAAAAAAATGGTTTATAGGGCCTCTCGCATTGGTTTCCTTTCCCTTCATTTCTTTTCATGTCTATGATTTCGTTTGACAACTTATTAACCATGAGTTGTAGGTCTTCTATGTCTCAACTTCCCTTTTCAGGACCTTGTTCTGTTTGTTTCTCTGGGGGTCTAATCAACAGGAGTCCTCTCCTGGGAGGAGGTTGAACTTCCTTCTTAACTAATGAGACCTGACATTCTTGACATCCCTTGATTTGGAATTCTATTGTTTTGGCTTCTTCAAAATTCTCAACTAAGGTTGGTTTTACAACCCTCTTCACAAACATGGAAATAGAAGCTGGGAGAGCATTAGCATATACTTCGATTTGCAACTCCTGAGTGGGTTTAGCTTCAGGTTGGAATTTGTTTAGGATAGTGGTGAACCGTTGATTAAATTCTTTAACCTTATCCTTTGAACTCATGGTGGCAGCGAACAACTCGTCCATAAGAGCTCATGTAGTGGTTACTTATGAAAATTTATCTAGCA
Organism: Picea sitchensis; assembly: GCA_010110895.2. Lineage (NCBI taxonomy): Eukaryota > Viridiplantae > Streptophyta > Pinopsida > Pinales > Pinaceae > Picea > Picea sitchensis. Next base: position 17,343 of record SNQJ01S0181690.1, read on the forward strand.
AATCCTTTTGAAACTTCGTCCAACTAGTTATGGACCCTAGAAGTAAGTTAAAATACCATGTGGAGGCTGAATTCTCAAAAATATAGGGGAAAATACTTCATACTACATCTTCATGTTGGAAATTCATCATTCTGATAGCTAG
>SNQJ01S0181691.1:4824-14967 GCA_010110895.2 Picea sitchensis
CTACTTCCTACTTAAGCTTGAGACCATACCTGATCCAAAACCAAAGCAACATCCATATGTTCTTTTTCAATCCACTGCGCTCCCTGCCCAGTCAGGTTTGTATATCCCTACATCTTCACATCTCCACCTAAGACATATCTCAATCCATATACAATCATACCACGTAGGTACCTCAGCATATGTTTTGCTTCCATCTATTGTACATGATCCATATTTTATGAGCAGAACAAAATGAATAGATATTATTATCAAAATATTCTTAGCACAAAATAACATATATACAATACAATTGGTTTCTATTCAATAAGGAAAAGTTTAAACTATAAAATGCAGCGGAAAACACGCTTGCTAGGATGGTGGCAACTTATCTCTGAGAAGAGATGCGACAACTGCGCTCATTCGCAAGAAGATGATTACAATGAATCTCTGAAGGTATTTTTACAATAAACATGAATTTCAAAAACCCTAGACATCCAAAAACCTAACCCTAGGAGATGAAGTGCCAAAAGTCATGTGGGGGGGTCGTTTGGGTAAGTTAGTACATCAACTTCTTGGGGTCGTAAATTTTGCATATGATCTTCACTTTAGGTGCATGATATCTTGTTGGAAAGGTATATTCGAAGAATACACATGTTTCCATAAGAATTTGACGCATCGAACAATTTGGCTGTGGCGATCCCTAGAAACACTGTTTAGGGCTTCAAAACGGCCCTAGAAATCATGAACTCGAAAACTAGGAAAAAAATGCCAAACTGGAAAATCGCTAAAATGAGCCAGTTGGAATAGGTGGGAGGCCACGAACATCCATATGGATCAATCCTCACCCCTTAGGAAGAAATGGTCTCCATTGTGTTGAGTGCCCCCATTAGATGAGAAATTTTCTGTTGAATTTATCCCCAGATGATCCACTTGCCTTGGTACAGGAGTTTCCTTGCTTTGACAACTCGATAAAGCTGGATTCTTTGTTGGCAAGTTCCCTTGACCTATTTTTCCACAATCTGATCAGTGGATTATTTTTGTATGCAGTCGGGGTTGAGCTATGTTGGTTTTAGTTATTATTCTACCTTTGAGGTGTCCAATAATGGTGGGAAATAAGGTTTAAGGATATCCACGTTGAACACTGGGTGCATGCCAAGGAAAGGAGAAATGTTGAGCTCAAAATCATTATCAAACAAAACCTTGGTGATGGTGTACGACCGATAACAAAGTGGGCAAATCTTCAGATGGGATCCTGTAAGGAATTCTTTCTGCAAGTGCAACCAAAATTTGTCACCCACCTGAAACGTATGTGGCACCCAATGTTGATCATGGCACGGCTTGTACTTATCATTGGAATTTTGTAGGATATCCTGAACCTATTGGAGGATGTGTTGGATCCATTCAATGAACCAGGTGGCTTTGTCAACTTCAGTTGGAGTAGGAGATGATTCGACTGAGATGACCATAAGGGGTAGTGCAACATCTATGGGTCGTAATGGTTGGAATCCCAACCCCACCTGAAAGGGGTTGTGGTTGGTTGAGCTATGCAGGGCTCAGTTGTAGCTATTTTGGACACACATAAGACTCTCATCCCATGTGCGAGGGTTCTTGGAATTATACATACGCAGGATATCCACGCTCATTTTATTTACAACCTCGGTTTGGCCATTTGTCTAGGGGTGGAAGGCCATGGATTTGGTGAGCTTGGTGTCCAACAATGACCAGAGGATCGACCACAATGTGATGAGAAATCGACTGTCCCGATCTGAGATAATGGTTTTTGGGTTTCAAAAATGTACCCAGACTCGTTAAAATAATATCTTGGCAGTGGCCTCTGTTGTGATGCTCTTCTTACAGGTAGCAATAATCTCCATATTAGAAAAGTGATCAAAAACCACAAAAACACAGTCATTTCCCATCTTGGTGTATGGGAGGCCCGACATGTAGTACATTGAGATGGATTCCCATGGGCTGTCAGGAGTAGGTAGAGGGGTGTATGACCTATTTCTTAGTGGTCAGTTTGGAAATAGTGCAGGAAGTGAAGTATATGATATAATTGTTGACCTCCTGTCGAAGTTTCGGCTAGTAGAAATGTTTCTGCAACATTGCCACTGTCTTTTTGACACTGAAGTGTCCTACCACCCGATTGTAGTGGGATTCCTAGATCATCTTTGTTCGCTCACTTGATGGAATGAAGATATGTCCCGGATGACACAACAACCCATCCTGAAGATGGAAATTAGCGACAACTGCGTTTTTTCCCAACATTTGGTAGGTGGTGGTGAAGTCCAGATCTATCTCATAGAGTTGGAGCCATCCAAAGGTCTCATGTCCGCAAGAGTCTAGCACCATGGTGAGTGTCACGACTGGCGATTTGCAGAGGCAATCAATGATGTGGTTGGTGCTTCTTTTTTTAGACTTGACGTTGAGGTGGAATTGTTGCAAGTATGTGGACCAATTCTGATGGCGGTCATTCTACAATTTTCCTTATGTCTGCATGAACTATAATGTATTATGATCAGTGTGGATGATTTTCTCCTTCCAAAGAATGTAATGTCTGCACTGGAAATAAGATTTCACAATGGAGTACATTTCTTTGTCGTAAGTAGGGTACTTACATAAAATATCTGATAGTGTCTCGCTATGATAGGCCACGAGGTGGTCATGCTGAGTGAGAACGATGCCCACAACATAGTCTAAAACATATGTCTCAATCTCAAAGGGTTGTTGTATGTACGGTAGTGAAAATACTAGGATTGAGCACAAGCGTTGCTTCAAATCATCGAACGATTTTTTTTGGGACCGACCCCACACAAATTTTACCTTACCACCACCCCTAGTTACTTGGTTGAGGGCCCATTCAATATGGGATAATCCCAACACCAACCTGTGGTAGAAATTGGAAATGCCTAAGAAGCTCTAAAGCTCAGTGAGTGTGTTTGGGGCTGGCCAATCACGGATGACTTGAATCTTAGCTGGATTGACATGTACGTTATGCTAATAAATGATGTAGCCCAGGAAATGGACCCTGTTCATGTCGAAGGATCATTTTTCGAAGTTGGTGTATATCTTGTGCTGCTATAGGGTGTGCATACCCTATTGAATATGATACAAGTGTTCTTCCCAAGTCTTTTTGTAAATAAGAATATCATCTAGGTACACCAGTAAAAATGTATTGGTGAATGGTCGCAATATATCATCCATTATCCTCATGAAATTGGTAGGAGCATTTTTCAAGCCAAAGGGCATGACCATACATTCAAAAAGACCTTCCTTTGACTTGAAGACGGTATTCCATACATCTATTTGTTCTATCGGAACCTGGTGGTAGATAAAATTCAAATCAATCTTACTTAAGTATTTGTCCACCATGAGCTGATCAAGGAGGTTGTCGATTCAGGAAATCCGGTACCGGTTTATGACTGTGATTTTACTCAGGGCCCGATAATCATTGTAGAATCGCCAGGTACCATATTTCTTCTGTACCAACATGATTGGGCTCCCGCAAGGTGATTCCATGGGACACATGTGCCCCTTATGGAGAAGTTCTTGGATTTACCACTTGATCTTCTCATTCTCTAACAAATAGCAATGATAGACTGGCCTATTGGGCAACAATGCCTCAAGGGTCAGATTGATGGGGTTCTTGACCTGATAGTGCAAAGGTACCCCAGTAAGTGAGGAGAAGATATCCAAGTATTCTTCCACGACCTTATCCACTTTCTTCTGTTGTATGGAGTAGTCGACCGCGAACATCCTAGATGTGGCTGTGATATTTCTCTCATTTTGAGAGTGAATCATGAATAAGACAAACTTCCCCATCTAAGAGATGAGGTTCCTGCATTGCTTGGCAGAGATCAAGGAAATATCACTAGGTGGGACTGCCTCAGGTATCCTGTACAATTTCTTGTTCATAGTAATAATAACACTGTGAGGCCTAGACTCATATAAAACATGGTGTTTCCATAAATATGGTTGGCCCAAAATAAAATTACAAAATTTGGGAGGGGAAACATCACACAATACCTCATCATTGAAGGGATTAATGTCATATGACAAGCGGAATTTTTGACTGGCATGGATGTCTCTTCCTTGGCGGAGCCATATGATGGTGTAGGGTTGCGGGTACAATGTTGTCAATAGGGTGAGTCACTTGAAAACCTCTACTGAGATGAGTTTCTTTTGGATATGACTATCAATGATGAAGTGTAATGGGGTACCCTTCACCCACATCTGTGATTGAAAAAGGCACTCTCCTTCCTCTGGATCGTCTAGTTCACTAGGATGGAGGTTGGTGGTAGAAACGATAGCACTAGGTTCTGCATCAATGATCTATCTCCCCTTTTCTATATATAACTCAGAGTCGGAACCCGCATCTGATTCAGAGGCTTTCACCTCAGCTACTAGCGACTGCTTTGAGCGACAATAAATAGTTTTATGCCAGGGGCTCTTATGGAAGTTGCACCACTTCTTGGTATATTTCTTTGTCTTTCCAGTGTCCTTCTTTGCTTGTAGCCTGTTGACGGGCAAAATCGACCGTCTGTCAACTGAGAGAGTGGAACCGGTCCAGGTTTGTCTAATAACCCAAGCCGTTTGGAATGAACCACCCTGACGGGTTTAGCGGCTCCGTTAGCTGATCTAAGGTTCTAGTAAAACCAAAGAGAAAACTAATCTAAACTAACTAATCTAACTAAAACTAAATAAAACAAACTAACTAAAACTAAATACAACAAACTAAACTAGCTAACAATAAAACAAACTAATCTAACTAACTATATATACAAACTACTAACTAATACTATACTAACTACTATCTGAAATATAACTTATCTACAAAATATACAATATTCACAAAATGTAGATTTAAATAAAACCTGGAAAAGTCATTTGCAATATGCCCTAAGACAGAGAAAGGTATTTCTTTTTATGATTTTATGATTTTATAAATAAGAAATAAAACTTACTAAAATTAAACAATCTAATATACTAACTAAAATACTAACAAATATACTAAACAAAAAAATGACAAACTGACCTGGAAATGCTCCAAATTTGTCCTGTGTATGATGACTTCAAAGCTGGTTGGAGGAAGGAAACTCGCACCGGATGATTCAAAAGCTTCTCTTAAACGATAGGCTACACTGCTCTTTGAGTTATTTATAGGACAAACAAGACATAAAAAATCATAACAATTATATGATTTATAAATCTCTGCAATAAGGGAAACCTGTTATGCAAAAACTTATACTTAATAATTCAACTTATGAAGAAGAGAAATCTATCATTCAAAAACTGAATCAAGTAACTGCTATGTTTTTTATACACTTGGAAGAAATCAGATATGGATTATTGATTAATTATATCATTTGCAAAAGACTAATATAGCTAAAGTAGTCATTAACCAAATGCAAATAGATACACATAAACACAAAACAAAATATTGATATCATGAAAAGCTAAAGCTGTAGCAGAATATCAAATTATGTCTCAGTCTGTATTAAAATTCCATATCCTTGTTCTCCCATGAATGAGGATGATATTATTACAAAATAATAGGTTTTTATAAGTCTTTCCACAGGGTAAAACCTCCCTGTGGATAATATCAAACTGTTTACATAATCTGGGAAGATTTTCCCAAAATCAACTAAACTAGGAAACTAAAATGAAACCAAAATATTTCAAATATCCTCTAACTGTCCATCCAATCCAATGCAATTTTGAATTCACCTGAAATGGATCAAAAATAACAAGTTAGAGAGATATTTTATGAGCAAAACAATAAAAATCTGATTCCACAGACTTAGCTATAGAATCATTTGATTTTGTAGCTAGTCTAAAATAATATACAGAATCGGAATTGAAATCAAATAAAATATTTTAAAAGAATTAAATCCAATTATCTTCCAATGATTACTTGAAAATGAATCAAAATGATTTTATCATTCATCATTTAACATGATCAAAAGATTCAATCAAAAACAGGGGTAAGAATACTCTGTTCTTCTGTTACCACAAAATTGGGTAAATCATAATCGAACAGTAACAAGACTGTTTCATATCCAATTGAAATTGATAATGAATCATATCGCACGTGATATGATCTAATCCAACACAACCATTTTCCACTCGTTATAGATATAACAATATAGCAAAAGATTCATATCGTTAAATCGAATACACAGATAGAAAGACTGTTTCGATTATGGGTAAATGAAATCATACATAACAGCATCAACCAAACCAAATTTGTGATAGATTTCGATCGTTGATCCTTGCACAGTCAACAGACAGGATCGATTAATTGTGATCACAATCTTAATAGAATGAACAGAAGTTATAATCGCAAACTGGGCAAATAATCTTGATTGGTATTGAACGAAATCATTAATTTCAAACAAATCACGACTGAGTTTAGTATAGAAACAAATCATGAATCTGGATATAGCCAATCTCGTTCTTCAAATCAAATTCAAACAGAGTATCTATTGCAATTACGAATCCAACTGATAACATGGTCGAGCTAACAATAAACCAATGCGAATTAACCGGCCGGGTTTTTAACATAATCGTTATGAATTGAATCTATTCACGATTTGGGCATGCTTGTACAGGGTCATATTGAAAAAAAAATCTGAATTGTATTCTTGTTGCTCGAAGGTCATATGGGACATAAAACCATAACAATTAACCGTATCAAAACTGTTGCCAATCATAGTGTATGCATTATAACGAAATTGAGTCGAAATGTGATCATTTTCTAAATTGAATATGAGGAACAATTCCTATCTAGAATAGGTACAAACAAATTCGATTGACAGCAGAGCATCCACTCAATCAAACAAATCAAATCCACACCAAGATCAATCAAATCGATGAAAATCTAATAAAAGCTAAACTGGGAATGATTGAAAAAATGAAATTCAAAACAAAGCTATATATAGAATGAATGCAATGTAACAGAGCCATTCAAATGAAATGAACAGAGCTGTTTAAAACCGAAATCAAATCGTTATATAAACCTAGATTATTTACACAATGAAATAAAATTTTCCATACCTGTGTAGCGACGAGGCTGCTCAATTATACCAGCTTGGAATTAACAACAGCCGTGGTTGATTCCACATTTTTAAACAAGATGGAGCCGGTCATCTTTTGTTTCTTATCCGTCGATTGTAGCTTGGCCTTTTGACTGGTCAGGGCTGCAATCTGGTCCTCTAGTGACTGAATCTTTGATTGGAGTATTGGGATATCATTATAATACCACTCCAACCATGAATTGAATTGATCACAGGGTGACACTATAGGTTTGGACAGAGTAGGAGGGGATTTGGGCAAATGACTGAGGGTTTCACAAGGAAACTTAATGCCTGGGTAGATATTGTCATCCTTTAGGCAAGGGTGTAAGTTTGACACAAAGTCATATGATGGTTCAGCACACAAACCTTGTGAATAGGGGTATTCGCTAGCTAAGAAATGCCCCACTTCCGAACTGGAGTCCTCACTCAACATGATAGGGTTAAGATCAACAGGGGGTTTTGGCTTATTTCTTGCCATTCGCAAAATCAAACGGGCATTCTTTTTCCCTTTGGCGTTTGCAGTGAGGTGGGCCTTGAGCTTTTTGCTCACAGGCTTAATAGTCTCAGCACTCTTAGTCACAGCGTGGGGTAAGTCGATAGGAGGTTCAACTAAGGGTTTAGGTAGAAGGACATGGTAGGGCACTGGGGGTACAACCTTGACCTCGCTCACCATAGGTTTGTCAACCTGCGTAGGGTTTGGATCCTCAAAACCATTCCGAGCAACGAAATTGCTCCAACTATCTTTGTGCAAAGTCAAATGATAGACAACAATAAGCTTCACCAGCCCATAATGAATAAGGCTACTATCAGCCTGGTTTCTTTTGTACTTCTTCGACATTTTAAACAGGATTCTATGCAAATAATAGGGCATATTGAGCTGATAACCCATAAAAACCATAAGAAAACGCAGGTGGCGTAGGAACACAAACCCGTATCGAACCTCATAGGTGATAAACTGTTTGATTACCATTAATAAATCGTGCCAACGTTGTTTAAGCATGTTCATGGGCATACCTCTATCACAGGAGGTGATTTTGCATGACTGGAAGAGCAGTGTCCACGGGACCTCTTCGACTTTGCAATTCTTGGACCATCGTTGTCCAGTGGCAGGCACACCCGTAGCAAGACTGATAAACTGTTCATCAATTTCCAATTGTATATCGCCGACCTTGGCTCGACAGCCATCGAAGGTCATGGAAAACTGTCGAACCATGCAGAGGTTAAAGCCATCGAAACGTTCCACGAAGGTAAGCCACCCACTGTCTGCCAAATCTTGGCGGGCATTATCAAACATCAACAGGGCCTACTTTCCATTGGGTTCAACTCGCTCGACTGGTGCCATGGATTTGAATGCATGTTAAGGTAAGGGTTCGAACACATACAGGAGCAGAGCTATCAGTCTAACAGAAATGAACGAGCAAAAGGGGGTAAGCGTTAATGTGTGCATGCGAGGGTGGTGGAGTCATTCACTGCCATGCAAAACAATTATGGTCAAAGTACAACCGCTGATATAGTTGTTCATAATAAGGGATCATCCATTAAGTCAGGTGTACAACTAACCAAATCCAATGTGCATACAAATACGCACCAACACTATGCCATAGTGTTCAAAACATTTGACGTATAGATAATCACCCAAAATCAAATATGCGCTAATGTATTGATTCATAAGTTTAACCAAGGTGCCAAATAGTTGACAAGCCAAACACATATAAAATATTAACATAAGGATCCTATCATATATATAAAAATTAAATCAAAACCGTTATGAATTTCATAGAATCAAAGATTAGGCAAGTCATAAAATGCAAATCCAAATGTTGAATGTCTTACAAACTCAAAGAAAATCAAGTCATATAATCAATCGAAGTATAAGAACTGATCAAAGGATATTGCCAATTGTGTAACGATCAATAAAAGGTAAGCGCAAATGACAAAAGTAATAACCACAGTTCAGATAATGATCGAAAAACAACTTCAAAAGGAGAATTTTTCATGCTTACAGTCGTGAAAACCTAACGAAGACAAATGTGTCAATGTCGCGAGAAATGAAAGTGTCGTCTATTTGAAAAATGCGACGAAAAACTTGACGTTCGTAAGACATAGGTGTAGGCAACTTATAGGATAATAGAAAAAGGTGAATAGGCTGCCAACAATGGCGACACACTGGAAGAAGTAGTTATCTCTGCAAAAGTAACAAATTCAGATTAGGATAGCCAAGAAAATTTCAACTCAAAAAATAACAACCAGAAAATTGCACAAACATCGTCATCAATCATTTTTTCCAGCAGTGTTTTAAAAGATGAAGACCAATAACAGTCTTAAGATCAGCAAGTCACGATATTAAATATAAAATATTTGATACTGTTGGCATGGCCACTGCTGCCAGTAGGCGTCCATAGCCTTGACAGGGTTTCCATTTAACCCACTCTGACATCTGTATCCTGTCAAGAAGTTCTGGATCAGAATAAAGGACATTAAAGAGGTTTCTTATATTTTTTGCAGATTTTCATGTACCTGACATTGCTTCACTACCAGCGGGCCTGTTCAGTACCCCAACGAAGTTGTCTTGGTGCCATGCATGCATTTACCTGCTGCCAACAGACCTGTTTAGTATCCCGGCGGGTTTACAAGCACTTCCCGCAGCTCCTATTCATAATTTTATTTTGTTTTTCTTTTGAAGATATATGGCTGAGCGGGGTGACGCTGAAAATTCTGATATTTTAACATATTTTGTTTAGACCTCATCATAATTTTTAGCACCATCCTTTATTCAGTTCAAGATATGTTTTATAAAAACAACTTCCTATGACAGGGAGACATCTTTTGAGTCATTCCTTTACGAAAAGGGACAGCGTAAAAAGATAATAGATGATCATGACAAACTTTGCTCAGAGATTGAAATCAGTAAACTTCTTTCAAACACCGAAATTTTCCAACATAGATATCAGTTTCAAAGATATATCATTGATGTTTGTACAAATTTTCAGAAGTTATTTCAGCGAAGAATTTTTTCTATCATCTTTGTCTGAATAGCTCAATGTACAGGTATGTGTATGATTCAAAAAACACAAACTGGTAAATTCAA
>SNQJ01S0181692.1:0-19238 GCA_010110895.2 Picea sitchensis
TATTTACTCTTATAGGTGGGACCGATACAAAATAAATGCTCATATAAACTAGATGGGTAACAAAGGGAAAAATGCTTAACTACTGAAGAAGGTTGATCTTGGGATAACCCTTGTGCTCAAGCATGCAAACAATAATTCTTACACCGATGACAAGCCTAGTACTAATACATCAACTTGTTGGCATTTTGATTATTGTCTGAGATACAATTTATTAGAAGAGAACATACATGCAATAAAATTATGGTAAGAAAAATAGTTTCCTTATCTCTAATCACCAATCACACATTAACACACTGATTTGTTTACATCACTAGAGGAAAGAATTATGAAAAAATATTGAATCAGATAACTTATCGATAGATTCAAAAAATCTTACTCATTACAACATCCATTCATGAGATAAAGTCAGAAATAATTCTTCCTTAGATCCAATCACACATGCGTTTGATGAAAACATAAACTTATCTTATGTCCTAAACATGACTTCTCAATTAAGGTATCTCCGAAAGAGTTCTTTACAATTCCAAAAAATGAGAGTCTTTGCCAAAACCATCCACCTTTTCTAACAGTCGATTCTCTTATTTATAATATAAAAAAAAAACTTATCAAAAGAAGTGAAAGCTAAGTAAAACAAAACTTCGCCACATGGCTCTTTCATTTCTCATTATTCTAAGAGTCACCAAATGGTTTCACTTGAGTGGATGAATAATCTCATACTCCGACTTCATTTAACGAAGACTTCCTCACATGTGTTGGCATACGAGGGAATTTGTGTTGGTCCATTGGGACTGAAATGATCTCCTTTATCTCCACTACACGTGTTGATGCCGATTATTTTAACACTTAATTGTTGTAACATTTCTGGAGCCTTGATCGGGTGCTCCATGAACTGTGCCGACCTAGAACCATGTTAAGCTGCAACACTCTATCTTAAAATATCTCTGATGAGTCTTGTTTGACTTGTGGTTTGACTATGTTCAAATACAAGTCGACAAAGGAATCATCGATGTGTTGAGATCACAGGAGGCCGATGTATCTCATCACCCGGTTGATCTTGGTCCATATCCTTTCGCACTCGGCCCATTTCTCTTGGATTTCACGGTGAGGTTCTTGGAGCCACATTTTTCACCCTGGTAGTAGAACTTCTTTTATCACGGTCGATCATGCTATCCCTTAGTACCGGATACATTGCTCTTGATTGTCTACGACCCTATTGATCTCTTGATGTAATCAATCCTTTCCACCTCTTTGTGTGATTCCTAATTCCATATTTCCATATCCTTTCACGTCACCAGTGTGATGAGGGTGTCTTCTTGAAGCTTGGTTATCCTTGTAGTGAATAGGTTCTTCTCATTCGTGAATTTACTATAGGCCTCTTGAAATTCTCTTCTCAGGAACACTGTGGCCTTTGTGGAGTCTTGATAATATTTCTCCAAATGGTACAAATGCTCCAACTCCTTTGAATTCATCAGAAGAGTATCTTCATCTTTCCTACCGGCTCTATCGAGGTGGGATCGTGATTTCTATCCTAGCGTGAAGTAATCTCAGGACATCTTAGCGTACTCCATGCTAATCGAATTTCCCTCATTGGTGATGATGATGGAGTTGTCTAGAGTAAGCCTCCTCTTCTTGGTGGTTCTCTTCATGATGGATTTCCTCTTTGGTCATAGGATGTCTTGTATATACGGCCGACCTCATCCATAGGAGTTGGTTTGCTTCTCCCAAGTAAGCTGTTTCCAAGAAAGCCCACCATTGACTGTGTATATCTATTCAAGGATGGGTTCTTTAACCTCTTATGTGTCCCCGAAAGTTTGGCCTCTAGTTGTTTCTCATCGGGAGGTGAGTATTGTTATCCAATATTGATGAATCGGTGGAAGCTTGGTACTTACTTGATGTCGACTATCCGAGATGTCGATTTCCCTCTTCAATGGAATTTCTTCCCCTTTTCTCCACTGATCCTGAGTCATCCTTGAGGGATGTCCACTTGGAGTTCGGCCGGTATCAGTAGATCGGTGTCTAAGACCCACTTCCAACCCATGCAGTGCCGCTCTGTGGAAGGATTTGATTTGGAGCATTGAGAGTTGGGGAAGATACTTTCTCGGGATCCTTTTCCTTTGTAATGCAATGCCCAGGGAGTCACCAGGGAAACCTCTGGACTTTCCTCATCATCATAGATATTTATGAAGTCATGTAAGTGGTTTGGTACACTTTCTCTCACGATGTCCTCGCTATATCGGGCTGAGCCGAAATGTCCCTTGGTGATCCGGCTTGTGGCGTTGAAACTTGGGGTCATCTAACCCCGTGATCTTTCAATATGTATTAGATCAAGGTCACTTGGACCTTCCCATATTTTGATTGGGTCATTGGCAGGAATCGTTGTCATATCCACAAGGTATGGATCATTCTGCAGTTGATCAATTACTCTATGTGCTTTTGCCATTAAGTGCATACCCTTGGTTTGTGCCTCTAGTGCCAAGAACGATGTTGTAACAGATATTGAAAATTTCTAATTCAACTGAGGCTCTTTCGCTCAAATTTTTCAACTATCCACCGAACACCAGGCAGGCTGTATTTCACCCATTTTTGGTGCTTATTAAATTACATACAAAGAGCATCCTTTCGGCATAAAATACACCTCCTACCTTTCTATGATATCATTTGGAGGGGATAGTCTTACAACAAGCTTACTCACATCTTAAAAAAAACAGAATGGGATTCAAGGGATTCATCATTTCATGGAATTGGGAAGCACTAGATAGGATTACCTCATCACCAGGGGAAAACTACAACTACAGTATTTCCGCTTCAATCAATGCAGGAATTGACGTGGTGATGGTCCATTTTTAACTTCCAAACTTACATTGATGAGCTCACAGCTCTAGTGAACTCGAGTGTGGTCTCCATGAACCGAATAGACGATGCATTTAGGAGAATTCTAAGAGTCAAATTCATCACTGGTTTCTTTGAGCACCCCACAACAGACCGCTCCTTATTGGGCATGGTTGGAAAATATTGTACATAGAGAGCTGGCCAGAGAAGCTGTACGCAAGTCTCTCATTCTCTTGAAGAATGGGAAAATGCCTGGAAAGCCATTATTGCCTCTTGAAAAGAATGCTCCAAAGACTTGTAATTAGGCTGACCCGGTGGAACAATGGGAACAATGTGGAGGATGGATGGTGGGAAGGCGGTGGTGCAACAAGCCCCGAACCACCATTCGGATGCCATAAAACAAGCCGTCCGGTTTATCCAGCGAATTGAGTATCTGGCGAGAACCACAGATACAGAATTTCACCAAAGGAAGGGATTCTGCCATTCTGATGGCTAGAGGGCCTCTCGTGGAAACAATGGAACCTAACGCCAACACGACCATCCCTGCAGGGGAATCGGCGTAAATAAACAATGGCAATGTAATCCGCGGTATTCCATTCTGGTGATCGCCGATGCTCGGGGAGTGGATTCGGTGGTGGAACCCTATTATTTGAGCGGGGATATGCAGCGCTGGTGGGTAGCGGTTCCACGGCGTGAAGGAGGCGGGAAGCGTTACCTGCCGGATGCTATATTTGGGGATTATGATTTTCAAGGCCAACTACCTAGAACGTGGTTTAAATGCGTGGATCAACTGCCAATGAATATGGGTGACAGGGATTACGATCCATTGTATCCTTTTTGGGTTCAATATGAGCATGAATTTGCAGAGAGGCCATCATCATCATCACTAGCAAAAAAAACAAACGAATAAGACAAATGAAAGAATCACGGCGGTAACACTGCAAATGTGGCGTTACCATTAGATGATGTGATGATGGGCATTACCATTGATGTGAGAATGAAGTGCTACTGCATTTACCGGAGTGCTTTCGTCCATTGATAAGTCGCGAGCGTGGAGGTGCGGTTGAACAATGTGGCTTTGGAACATTTCACGAACGATACTCGATTGATGGAAATATGGTTGTTGTTGGCGTGTTGGATGTAGTGCCCAGATGTGTGTTGAGCCATTACCTATTTTACGATCCAGACTATGCATTTTTATCGTTGGGCAAGTACGCAGCTATACAGGAAATAATGTTGGTGCAACTCATACAGAAGCGATACTGTTGTTGTTTATATGGCATTGATGATGGCACAGATTGAGATATTGAGGAAGAAGGGTCATCCATTATGAGAGAGTTATTGAAGCTATGGACTCTTCAAATCCTTTCATGCATGCCTGTGGTGTTTCCTTCATGGTTGACAATTTCTCAACAACATCACAGGGTGGGTCAAGAAAATGGGCTCCTCGATTTGACTATATTCTAACCCTTGTGTTGCACGGTAACGACCTTAGACACACAGACAGGTTATTGTGGCATTATATATTGTTAAATGTATGGAAATCATAACATATGCCATCGTTTTATGAGTTTGCACTGCGGGAGATAGTTATGAGTATCGCGAGCTGAAGATGTCAATAGTGGTACAAAGGAAGTCTAGTCATATTGCGTCACGAGAGCAGGTGGAGAACTTGGATGCTACTGAATTGAAAGATCAAAGAAAATCGCAGCGGTGGCATACCGGAGAAAGGGAATTGAGAACGTCAATGCGGTCGGCGAGGAGAACAACCAAGGATTCAGGACACTCCACTACACTTCCAAGGGGACACGCAAATGCTCTCCTTTCGAGATTCAGGAAGAATCTCAAAGGAACTCTCGACTGATCTTCCACAACAAAGGGCGCAATTATGCACTAACTACGATTGGTGAAAGTGATTGGTGGATAAAACACAGCCGAGTGAAGGAACTGATATTTTCATGCAGATAACAAAAACTGAGTTTCATGTCTCATCAATACTTATATTCTTTTCAACAGTACATTTTCTTTCAATCTTTTCATATGGGATTGCAGTACCATCAGGTCTATTTGTACCTGTTATTTTAACTGGTGCCTCTTATGGTCGATTAGTTGGCATGTTGCTTGGATCATTCACGGACCTGGATCAAGGACTTTTTGCTGTGCTTGGGGCAGCTTCTCTCCTTGGGGGTTCAACGAGGACGACAGTTTCGCTGTGTATAATTCTATTGGAATTGACGAATAATTTGTTGATGCTACCTTTGGTTATGTTGGTATTGTTAATATCAAAGACTATGGCTGATGCATTTAACAATGGTGTTTATGATAAAATTCTTCACCTAAAGGGCCTGCCATTCCTTGGCCCACATGCCGAACCTTATTTACGGAATTTGACTGCAGTTGATGTTGTTAAAGGTCCATTGGTGACCTTTTCTGGAATAGAAAAGGTTGGTAACATTATGCAGGTCCTGAACCACTGTAAACACAATGTTTTTCCTATGATTTATGAACCTCCTTTCTTAGAGGAACCTATTTTATATGGTCTTGTGTTGCGTTCACATTTACTTGTTTTGTTTCTATCCTCGAGGGAATTTGCTAGTGCAGATTTTATTGAGCAATTCTCTTTGGTAGACTTTGCAAAGACTGGTTCAGGAAAAGGCATCGATATTAAAAAGATAGAGATAAGTGCAGATGAATAGGAAATCGATTTACATCCATTGGAGATTTCTATTAATTCATTTCCTCTAAACCTGAACGAGCAGGATTTTTACTTGATTACATCAATGTTTGTAGCTATGGAGACATCGTCGTGAGTCGAAGGAATAAAAGCTGGGTTTTTAGATTCCACGGAACACAAAAGGTTTTATTTTTTTCTTTAAAAGGCTGATGTATATGTAACACCAAAGCTGGGGGCGTGGAGTGAAACAGCGAGGAAAACCTTTGTGAAGAGGGGTTCCATTGTATTGTTGAGTTATTTTGTAATCCATTAATGGAGAAATAAAGATGATTTTCCCCTTGATATTGTGAGATTCATCACGATTGATTTCTTTCAACATGTTCTTCCTCTTTTTAATTTCAGCTGTTTTAAATTAGTTTGGAATTCATTTGATATACTCCTTACTCACATTTGATGTGTTATCCTTTCCTTAATGTTATTTCTTCCTTATTCCATCACAAAGTAGCGTTTCATTTAGTTTTCTTCTCAGTGTGCTTCATTATACTTTAGTAAGACCACTATAGCGAATGGATTAGGGTTTTCTGTAATTGTTTATTGTCTTTCCTTTGCACATTACTCAGTGAGATTAATGAACTGATCTGCATTTTTTCAGAGTTCTGCATATATTCTCTGCTACACCGGCCTTTCCTTTCCTTTTTCTTCTACCACACCATGATTATCAAAGCGCTAAAATGGGCTGCACTTTGCCTCTCACTTTCATAGTTATTTAATAAGCTGCTATTATCTCCTTTCTTGGTTTTCATTTGACTCCATGCCAATGGACCTTTTCCTGGTTTAACCCCAAACCCCACAAATCCAAGACCATCATTTACCCATAAATCTGCCACCATTTCGTACTTGCCAATTCATATTGTGACATTTTGAGAGTCTCGGGGTTGGAGGAGGGTAACTTCAATCAAAGTGGTTTGAGGTTGCAGCGAGATTGATTCTTTATGAAAACCATTTCGGTTTCAAGTGTCAACAAGCGACCCCCTTCCATTACCTTCGTTGCCTGTTGCTCGATTTCTTCCACAGCTCTGAGGGGCATCTTGGTGAATGCTCTAATATTGTTGCCTCATGTTCATCCATTCTAATGGCCTTAAACCTGGTCATTTTTAGGTTGGCCATCCTTTGCACCACCTCATCCGAGTTAGTTCCTTGTGAATACTTCATCCACTTGAACTTATCAGCGAGCATATGGCCCGATGAGATGACACTTGTGAAGCATGTTAGGACCGGAGCTCTTTGGATCGTCTTCATGAATCGGTAGCATCGGGGACTTGAATTCGGTTGGCTCCAATATACTTTTGTCTTGAAGCGATTATCCTTTACCTAATAGAACCCTACATGGAAACCATAGGGTATGAAGGCCCACTTCTTGTGTTTTACTAAAGTTGCATTGTATCCTTTTATGATGGTTTGATAACATATTTCCCTTACTATTAGTCGGTCAGGGACATAGAAAGGTAGCATATGAGGTTCTCTTAAAACCCTTATGTAGGTGTCACGCTCATCCAAATACCAGTAGCCTACCTTGGATATCATTTCGGCTTACCCTATGGCCTTGGCAGGCATTCCTTCTTAAAAGAATAAATAAATTTGGTGATGAATTCATTCGGATGAGGAATGTATTTCTTATAAGTGTATTCCCATGGCACGTTGAAGTAGACATGGACCGGGGGCTCTGCAACATGCTAGCTTCGGTTCGTAATGGAATTAACGTTCTAATTACATTACATCGAGGTATGAGGCCATGTATACAAAAATTTAGGTGCTCTTTGTGATTGGTATGCTGGGGTGCTTAGTTGTTTGGAGATTATTTCTCCCGAGTTGAAGTTGCACACGATGATTGTGACTTTGTATGCCAAAGGCATCCAAGCTTCAGAAAATTGAGAAATCTTTTCTCTCCATATAGTCGGTGGATGAGAGCCATCAAATAGATGTATAGCTCCCTCGGGTTAGTATCCGTTACCACCCATTATACGATTTGTAATTTTTGTCTTCCCTCCACCGTAGAATTACCATCAATAGGTTGGTGTCATGGAGTTCATAAATTCGCGAAGTACGGCGTGTTGAGCCGCTCCTCAGGGTCCTTGAGCTTGTAGTATTTCTGGACCTCCACCGGAATGAAAACTCTGGCCTTTACCATTCTCATGGTTAATAAAATTCGCATGTTTTGTGTGGTCGATGAGCCTTTTTAGGACTTCTATGTAGGGGAAAATGGGGGTTCTTCTCACCACCATGTGTAAAAATGACCATCAGATGTTGGGGAACACATGGTCATCAAGCATACCGTCCAGGTCATTTTGTGGGATATACTCAAGGTATTCTTCTCTTCCCTGTCGTGTTGAACAAATATCCCCCATTGTGGGAGAACCACCTTGTATCTGGTACTCGCCCCTCCCCGGTATCTCCAAAGATAGAATTTCGATGGCTTTCTTTGTTTCTATCTTGACAATAGGCTCTATCCTAGGGACGTACTCTAATTTCCTCGCAGTTCCTGGAGAAGAACCATCACCTGTCTCTAGTTTTTTTTAGCTTTGGTGCTCTTGGAGATTTCTTGGTGGTTTGTATTTCTCATGACATTGTTCCTCTCAATCTTGTTAAAACCTGGTTATTCTGATAAGCATGGAATTAGATAATTGCCTTTCGCGTTGTTCATTTTACTAATGCCGGATCTTTCTGGAATTCTCTTATGTGCCAAATTAATTTGTTCACAACGGTTCCAAATATTTTGAAAAGGAAAGATCTTACCATGTCCCATCATCCATTCAATTCAGGTTATGGGTGTAATTTCAATAAAGGCTGCCGAATATTTGGAACTTAAATTCATCATGGGTTGGCGGCGAAGGCACAGGTGGTGATGTGGTCTAACGAAAATTTCAAACATGTTGTTTTGATTGGAACACAAGATAGAAACTAATGCAGGATCAATCATTAACTAGTCTATTAAATTCCAAAATCTAATTGTATCTAATGTTGAAAAATCATCGTAATAAAATATTGGTGGGTGGGTCGGGATTGGGGTCATCTTATGAACATTTTTCATTGATACTCTCATGTAAAAGCTCTGATGCCGATCATTCTTACCGTACAATCTTTGA
Organism: Picea sitchensis; assembly: GCA_010110895.2. Lineage (NCBI taxonomy): Eukaryota > Viridiplantae > Streptophyta > Pinopsida > Pinales > Pinaceae > Picea > Picea sitchensis. The sequence goes on from SNQJ01S0181692.1 coordinate 8,647, forward strand.
CATGGAAAAGTTGACTCGGAGGTGTGACTAGGACCTGGTAAGCTCCTGAGAATGACTTCCGGGGATAGAACTAGACCATCGACCTTCTTATCACGGTAAAGACATGTGGTGTGGGGAGACAAGTGGTGTTGCTCTCATGTGGTAATTAGTTCGGGGAATTTCCTTAAGCTATTAGTTCTAAAAACAAACCCAACTTTTTGATGAAGAAAATTACCAGGATGGCAGATGGAGTGATAAACCTACCAAAGTTCTCCCGGATCGACTCTCTCGTCGATGTGGCCATCGGGGATTAGATATTAGAATACTATCTTAGTCAAAATGTTTGTTATGGAATCATACGGGTTTCCAGATTCCAGATAAAAGTCGTCAAGCATGGCTATCTCGGTGCTATCGACAGCGCAAACCAAAACTTCGATACCATTCGATGCCAATGAATATCGACACTCGGCCATTTTTGAAATTGGTTCCTTTACTTGAATTATTTTCGATGTCGAACCTAAGAACGCTGGGTGCAGTTTTTGGAAGTCGATTCTTAATTGGGTATTTCAGAGTCTTTTTAGTCATGATGTTTCATAAGTTCAAACAAATCTGAATAATTGATGAGAGTCATGAAAATAAGCAAAAGAAATATTTCCCAAATGAAATTAGATCGACAGTGCTGAAGATCAAGTGGTACCAAAAAAAAATTGATAAAGGCTTTTTAGTGTGTGTTGAGTCTTTCGATAGTAGCTTACTAGGTGAAGGCATAATCTTTGTTCCTACCTCAGGCTTAGTTGATGAAAAATTTGGTTAATAACTTAACTGGTTTTTTTATCATAGCCTCTTCTATCCTTGCATTTTAAATTTTTTGGTTGGTGCATTTGGAGAAGACCTTCTTATGGGGTTTTAACATTCCACCTTGTTTTTCTGTAACCCTGACCCACGACCTCTTTGAAAAGAGTCGAGTAAATAATTCAATGGAACCAGGCCCTTTAGTTATCATCATTTACCCGCAATTGTTTCTCCATTTGTCGATTCGTTAGGGGAGTCCATAGCCGAATGAGTCACCCTAGCATCATAGACCTTGCTCCACTGCTAGAGAGAATCCATATCCCCAGCGGAATTATCTTCATACCCTATCCTACTTTTGCACTCCATTTGATATAATTGATTTTATTTGGTAATTCCACATGGCATTGGGAGGAGGATGTCATTATTTACCTAGGCAAATGCTTCAGTTATGAATTTTCTAGCTCTGTCTTGAGTTACATGTGGTACTTTCCAACTTTCCATCTTTCCCATCAGTTTTTACGGAGAACCAGAGACATACACTTCATCACTTTTCGAGGGTTGTTTGCACATGTTAGATACAAAATTCTTTCAAACCACCACAATTCTCCCAACACTTCTTGTGTTATATGGCGATGGTCGGGAACAATGTTCGTTATATCACATCAACTAAGGTCAAACAATGCCTTGCTAAACACAAAATTCAAAGGTCTTGAAGATACTATAACAAAACCAGAGCAAAATGAAAAATTCACTCTTGTCGACCTACCTAAAAACAAAGGCACATGAAAATCCACACACTTTTTTTTTAGTAGAAATATTGTTTTAGGGCTTGGCCATTCCTTAGGGAGGATTTTCGGGTTCCCCCCCTTCATATTTTGTAGTCGATATGTGCCTGACCCTATCTTCTCGGCCACCTGGAAAGTTTTGAGACATAGATTCTAAAACTTTGAATGTTTCCCCTTCAGTTCGTTTTCTCGTCCCATTTTAGGGATAAGTCTCCTACTTCAAAATTCTTCTCTTGTGCCCATTCTCACCAAACCACCTTTTAACTATCCGTTGATGAGGCTATGAAATTTTATTTTCTTTCTCCCTTTGTTTATTTCCATCGGCCAAGGGAGGGGTATCAATTCTTTGTTGTATAGTGGATGAGGTTGTCATCAGAATCTGGTAAGGTAGAAAGATGGAGATATAGCGTTGTGAGAATGGCTTCTGTCCATTATACCGAGAGAAGTATGGGCAATTTCTATAACTTCCTTGGGTACTCATACCATCCATAGGGAATTATGAAGTGGTGTGCCAATTCCTCTAGTTATGCGCAGCTATTTTTTCTTTATCCTCCACTAGGTTCTTATTGTGGTTGATTGTGGCTTTGTTTCCATGGATGCGTGAGACATGGGAGATATAAGTTATGATTCCTTTGTCTAGAAAACTTTGTGTAGGGTGGAAAGAAAGAGTAAGATACATTATAAAAAAGGATGGAAGGCATATTGAACCTTGTAATAAGTTGTTGTTCTATGAATTGGATCACCACCTTTTCGTTTACATAGGTTAGAGGGATGGCCTCTGCCCATTTAATGAAATAGTATGCTGTGGAAATCCCGTTATGTATCTATGTTGTTTGAATAACTTCGAGTGCTTAATTTCTCCACATGATATATAACCCCATTGCTTGAATGAAAGCATGGGGAGACAATCACAGTTTGGAGTGGGACAATTTCTCTCTTTTCCCTCTCCAGCTTATTTGACAAGTTTTACATTTTCTGGCGTATGTGTGAGCATCCATAATGAGTAGACCAATATGAGGACTCTCAATATTTTGTGAGGAGGTGAATTGTTTTTCTATGAATGTCACTTTGAGGTTCATCATGAAGCTCCTTCATAACCTTGTCTTCATCTTCACATTCAAGACATATTAAAAGTACACCATCATAATTAACACAGAAGAGGACCAAATTTATGAGGCAATATTGTGTTGATTTTAACATGAGAGCTCTCCTTTCCCTAGGATTTGGGTTTTCTAGGAAAGTCCCATGATGGAAGAGATAAGTCAATTTCTCATACCAAGACTCATGTCCTAGGGAGACGTGTAGGCTTTACCACACCATAATTCCAATTCATTCTCCCATCCCAGGAGATCTTCATTGCGGTCTCAGTTAAGCTACCAGTTTCTCGTCATATGCATAACCAGTTTGGTAGGTTCTATATCTAGATCAAATTCTTGGACCCTACTTGCCATCTAGTTTCCTCTTCTTTCCCCATATCATGTTGAGTGAATAGGGATCCAGGACTATAGGGTGAGGCACAATGGCTTTGGTATGGTTCTTTAGGATGTAAAATCTGAAGTGTTTCACCTCCTTGTATACCACATAATCCTGCTTGTCTATAGCAAGGTAATTTAGTTAGATACTGTATGTGGGTGCTCAAAAATGAGATTGGGGCCTCATTGTTGTCATCATCCTTCCAAGTCAATACTATGACTATGATTGGTCGGAGGAAAATTATAGAGGAAGAAATATTTTCTAAAGTAGGGTTTTCACAACAACGGAGCTTGAGATATTGCAACCTTAATATTGCTGAAAGCACTTTTTCATTCGTCATCCCACTTAAATTTAGCATCTTTGTGGATCATTTTTCGTAAGGGTTTGATGGATTTTGTTGGTAGAAATTAGGGGTGAACTTTCTCACAAAATTGATTTTCCCAAAGAAGGATTACATGGCCTTTTTATTGTTTATTGGGGTAATGGAGGTTGAGCTATAGCCCTAATTCCATTCGGCTCTGTCGCAGATTCCCTCGAGATATAATATGACTAACCTTTTCCTTCCTAGACACAAATATATTTTTTTCTTAGGGTTTAAGGTTATAATGTGTTTCCTACACCCTTTGAAAATCTAGGTTAAGTGTTGGATGTGATCTTCCTTGTTCTTTGAATACCGCAGTCACGTCGTTCAAATAAAATACTACACATTTGTTGATTAGTCCCCAGAATGCTACGTCCATGGCCCTTTTGGAAGGTATCCCCTACCGCATTGAGGAATTAGCTTAAAAAGGCATGCGTTTATAATAAAGGTTCCCCACTTGGTTGAGGAGGTATTTTCAAATGAGTCTTCCCTATGAAACTAGGAGAACTTGGTTGTAACACGAAAAATCGTCGATTAGGAAAAAAATCTCGAGAACTCCCCACCGCGGTCTGCGCAGGGGATTGCTCATCGGTGGTAATGGGTAGTTATGGATTTTGAGGAAGCTACGTTGAGGTTCAAATCTACACATAGGAGAATCTCCTGGACTTATTCCCTTATTGGAATAAAATTTTTCTACCACCCATGCAGTGTCTAACTTGGAGAGATAATAATAACATCTAATCCAATTTCTTTAACTCGACGCATGAGGGCTCGAGGTGGGTGAATTTTTATCTGGATATTTTGTTGGAAGGGTTTCACTGCAGGTTTCAACAAGATAATGTGTTGAATGATACGAGAGTTTCATAAGTTTTCATATCTTGCTAGGGCCATGAAAAAACATCTTGATATTATTTGAAAGATTACAGTAAAGCCTTCCACTTTTCTTCTTTAGATACTGTCTTGTTGAGATTTATATTATTGGGGTTTTCCAAGGTTCCTAAATTTATAGTCTAAGTATATGGGACAAGAACTCCATGTATTTTTGTTCATTGACCCTTTAAATCTTTCCTTAAGTCAAATAGGTTCTACAAATTGGATACCCCTTTGGAGTGTCGTGTGAGACCTTGGTTTTTCAGTCGGTTGATTTGTATGAGTATCGGTTTCTGCTAATTGCTCTTGAAATACTTCATCCTCAATAGCTAGGTCTCTAAAATTATCCTGATTGATCAAAATGTTTATGATCTATTCATCTCCTTCAAATAACTTCCAATTAAAAATATTGTTGGGCCTTAGATGGTTTTGTAGAGTAGCTCTCCCACCAATGAACTAGGAAAACTTCCAGGTCTTCAGAGGTGATATCATGAGGACAAGTTGGCCCGGAGAGATTGACAAGAGTGTTCTTTTTTTGGGGATTGTTGTAATGTTAAAGGCCTCGAAATGTTCTATTAGTCTATGCACTTCATGTTGATAATTCCTCGGTGGGGAGAGTTGCAGTATTATAGTATTCCTTACTTTTCTGACGATGATTTCATAATCTTTGAACACCTTTATCTCTTTTGATGTTTAACTCAGTAGTTTCTTTATCCATTGTACTAGGCTCATACTAGGTGGTGTTGTTTGTGCATTCAAATTATATTCTACAGTACATGAAACTTAGTTTACCTTTTGGATTAATGAGGATACACCCTTCCTTTGACCCTTCTTGTGATTTAGATCCATCAAAGTATAAGGTCCAAATTTGTGAGCAAAAACCATCAGTTTCTTTTTTTTCACCACTTTCCTTCTTTCCTCCTATTTGTTCTATGGTTTCTAACACCGGTTCCTAACAGAAGAGGGTTTCCTCCACCATCGTTGGAAAATTTTCTTGAAAAATTATTTCATAGTTTTGAGTGAGAGGAACATCAGATGAGAGGGAGGAGAAATCACGAGAGTGGAGTCCCTTGAGGAATAATTGACTATACGAGAATTTTTTGTATGAAGGGTTCGTTCAAGGTTTCTAGATCGGTGACTGTATGTTTTAGGTATCTTTCCCTATCGATCCAGATCATATTTATGTGTCCCTTTAATGGAAACCAAAGGTGATCCGATCTATCTTAAAGTATCTAGTTTAAATTCTCAGACCAATCTAGACTTAGTAGAAATCCATAAGCTTATGTGATATCTACTACAATGATAATAGATTGCGGACAAATTTTGGATGTGTCGTTATTTTGATCATTACATCTTTGATCTCTTCCATATCCTTCACTTGGGTTTTGTCTGGATTGTATCACATGTTTATCACTTTTTGAGAGGGTTTCTACATTAGTTTCTTGCATATAGATAGTGGAATAACATTAGAGTATTCCCCTGAGTCAACCGAACAATTATGGAGTTTTTTGTTGAAGACTTCAAATGTCAAAGCGTGAGCGATTGGGACAAAGGCACTCCCTCTTATCTTTAGAGCAGAGTATTTACGGTTGTTTTATTTCTTAGATACGTGGGAGCTAGATTTTTCTCCTTGATGGAGTGATTTTTGTAGGATTTTTATACTGACTTCAATGCTTGTCACATAAAGTCCCTTTGCTGAGGGATTCTACACATGTCCATGGCCGATATATTTGCCTTCAATTTTTTCAAATCTTTTACTATGTTGTAGTCTATCTTGGGCGATTCTCGATTATGGATGTTTATCGAGTTTCTTCGGGAGACAAAAGGTTATTTTTGGTGATCGGGTGCTAGTTTTCCTCTCGAAGTTTGGGCTGTAGTAAGGTCATTTGAGACAAGTTGACCCCTCTTCATGTTTTTCACTTATGAACCTGTTGGTGGTTCTTGAACCTCAAATAAATCTTTGGAAGGAATCAACATTGGTAGGTCAGGGTCCCATATCAGCATGGATTTTTATTTTGGTGGATCAACTTCTTCTTGATAAACAATATTCATAGCTAAGCCACTTGATTGTTTGGTAAGGGAAACCTATAGATCTAGAACGTTAGCCATCAAATTCATGGCATGTTATCACTCCAAGAGTCACTCCCAAATTGCAAATAGGAGTAAGCTTGGTAACATAGAAATATAAATGGATTAAAATAGTTTGAATAGGTGGATTAACAAGAGAAGAGTAAAAAGGATGACATCCCGGTGGCACCAAAACATTCATTGGGCATGGAGTCATACAACATCCCTCTACAGGATCAAAGGAAATCAAGCACCTACAGGAAAAAAGTCTTATGAAAATATGGGTAGAAGAATAGAAAGTAAGAAAAATAAGAATATCCACATAAGAGAGATCCTTTCTATAATATATATTAAAGGGTGCTTGAACAATAATCTATGATTAACAAGCAATTACCACAAATCCTTCACAGCTCATGAATTCATTAACCAAAGGTAAATTTTGATCTTGAAAATCTGTAATATTACTAAAAAAAAGATGACAAATATAAAATGATAACAAAGAACAAGAATTCTAATAAGAAACTCTCATGAACCTCTAATGGCTTGATACTAATTACAGACCCACCAGCTTACAATTGAGGAAATAAATTGTTCCTCTAGCTCTCTCCTCTCTTGGATCATGGATCCAACCCCATATACTCAGAGATATCCTTCCTTAAATGAGAAAATAACATCTAAATAACATTAGGAGGTCGAATCCCATATGCTCCATTGGATTCTAAGCCTTGGAGATAGGTGGCAACAATCAAAGAGACAAAATCCAACAAAGTGCTAATTTTCAGGAATTTGTTTGAAGTCATTAATAAATTGTTTTCCACCTCATGCATGAGGCCTTTGATGGAAATAAATCTTAGGTGAAGGTGTCCCTTGAAATATAAGTGATCCTTGAGAATCCATTCGAGATTCTCTTCGGCGGTGTAACTTTCAACAAGGTGAATATCAAAATCGTGACCACTCCAGGAAATTAGGTAGTGCCGCTATAAAATAGTTGGTAGCACCACTTCTATGTCTAATATCTCTCAAACCTTACCACATTTCGAAAACATGAGAGGTTTTTATTTGGAATGTTATGAACAAAACCCCCTCCATATTTCAAGAATACCTTCTCAATTGTTCCTGTAATACAAGTTTCAATTTAGTGACTCAAAGCTGGTAAAATAACTCTGCACAATGGATTTCATAGGAATTTTAGGTAAGCATGCACACATTGTCTCGTGCAGTTGTTAAGCATAAATCCATGGGTGTTTTTTTTTTTTTTTTTATTCTGGGACCTTGCAGAGTGTTTTCAATGCTTGTTCTTGACACTTGCACCTTAACCAATCTTGTGCTAACAACATCACCCATTGTGGGCGGTCTCTTCGAATGTTTTTCTTGGTGATGCGTCGGATGATAACTTCCCGGTCAGGTATTTAAGTTGGATAGAGGTTCAATTGATTTGAAAGATTGGATTTATTTTTAAAAGGGTTTATAGGGCCTTTGGCCTTGGTTTCTACATCCCTGCACTTATTTTTCATGTGTATGCATTGATTTCATTTGACAACTTCTTTACCATGCGTTATGCGGTCTTCTATGTCTTCCACTTCCTTTTTGGGACCTTGTTCTATTTGTTTTCACAGGGGTCACGGTCAACAAGAGTCCTCTCCTAGAAGGAGGTTGAAACTCCTTCTTTCCTAGTGAGACAGCCTTCGTTACATCCCTTCATTTGGAATTCTATTGTTTTTTATTCTTCAAAATTCTTGACTAAGGTTGCTTTGGCAATCCTCTTCACAAACATGGAAATGGAGGTGGGAGAGAATAACCATATACTTCAATTTGAAAATCCTTAGTGGAGTTTAGCTTCGGGTTGAATTTTTTGGGATAGTAGTGGCAGTCTCTTTCAGAATGTTTTTCTTGGTGATAGGTACAGAAAGCGTCGGATGATAACTTCCCAGATCGATGTTTAAGTTGGATAGGGGAGGTTCAATTGATTTGAAAGGTGGATTTATTTTAAAAAAGGGTTTATAGGGCCTCTGGCCTTGGTTTCCATCCCCTGCACTTATTTTCATGTCTGTGATTTCATTTGACAACTTCTTTACCATGCGTTGTAGGTCTTCTATGTCTCCACTTCCTTTTTTGGGACCTTGTTCTGTTTGTTTCCCTGGGGGTCTGGTCAACAAGAGTCCTCTCCTAGGAGGAGGTTGAAACTCCTTCTTTCCTAGTGAGACTTGGCCTTATTTACATCCCTTCATTTGGAATTCTATTGTTTTAGATTCTTCAAAATTTTCAGCTAAGGTTGTTTTGGTAGCCCTCTTCACAAACATGGAAATGGAAGCTGGGAGAGCATAACCATATACTTCAATTTGAAAATCCTTAGTGGGTTTAGCTTCGGGTTGAAATTTTTTTAGGATAGTAGTGAATCGTTGATTGAATTCTTTAACCTTATCCTTTGAACTCATGGTGGTGACGAACAACTCAGCCATCAAAGCTCCTGTAGTGGTTTCTTCTACAAATTTGTCTAGAAAATCCTTTTGAAACTTCGTCCAATTGGTTATGGACCCTACAGGTAAGTTGAAATACCACGTGGAGGATAAATTCTCAAAAGTATAGGGGAAAATCCTTCATAATACATCTTCATGTTGGAAATTCATTAGTCTAATAGCTAATATGAATTTTTTGATATGGTCTTTAGGCAATCCTGAGGTTTCAGGGTCAAATTTAGGGAGTAATTTTTCTGTATGTCGGGGAAGGTTATCTACTCATCCAGGGATCACCATAGCATCTCTGGAAAACCAAGGTTGATTATTTTGAGGTGGGTTTCCCCTTTCTTCATTATGATCATTTTTATCTTCCATGTCATCCGACTTCGAAACTGAGCATTCTGAGTTAAACCCTTCCTCGTCAGAAAAATTGTTGAGCTCAGAGCAGTTACCGGTTGATGTTTCGGGGATTAGATTAAGAGGATGTTCTATTTCGGTGAGGGAGAAATATATCAGGTCTTCTATTGTGTGAATGCAAACATGGTCGGGGGTGTCGAACACTAGTCTGCTTACCTGTTTTCTACAAGGAAGTAGTGGAGCTAAGGGTAGTTCTCTGATTTGTTGGGCATAATCTCTTGTGATTCTTTTGAACTGGTTCAAATCCTCATGGGGAAGAGTGTAAGTTATTTTACGGAATATATGTTCTTCCTCTTTCTATGGTGATTTACTTGTTTCAGGAGTACTGAGTGTGTGTGGGTTGTCTTGAGAATGACTATCCATGCATGTGGGTTGTTTTGAATCTATAGGCTGAGTGAAATATGTTGGCAAATTCAGTGAACAGACAACGAATGCTTGTCATTGATGGAAACAGTGAAGATGACAGGCAAACAGAAGACAAGTTCAGAGAGGTGAATGATCGAAAGCAGTGAATGATCGAAAGAAGTGAATGATCGAACGTAGCGAGAGCCGTTAGATTTGGTGCAGGGTCACCGACAATCGTCATATCTACAGAAGCTGCGAGGGAGATAAGCCTTGGGAGCAAGAAGAGAAGTCCCGACAGGCATCGAGATATCGGTCATCGGGAAATCAGAATTCTTGAGGTCGTGTGCATTGGGACAACAACAGTCGCGAAATCCCGATAGGATCTAGACCGTCCATTCGTGTGGACACGTGGCAGCGATCGAGCGCCACCGGGAGAAGCTCGACAAGAGGCTTCATCGGAGAATCGGGGATCGAGACTTTGAAATGTCCAATTCAATTGACAACAAGAACTCCGAAATCGTGAAACGCGATATTGCGATTCAATCGCAACCGTTGAGCCAAGTTCAAACTCATACCATTAATCACACCCCATCTCGGAGTTTCGCGGATCGCGACTTAGAGAGGCGAGATGATTCATCTCCAGATTCACGAGATGCGAGATAGCGAGTTAATCGTGGACCGTTGGATCAAGAGGACACGTGGGGAAAGATCGTCATGTCGCTGACTGGAAAGTCAAAGGAACAACGAGATGCGAGATCGCGATTTAATCAAGGACCGTTGGATCAAGAGGATGCATGGCGAAAGATCAGAGCACCATAAAGCTTCATCTCGGAGTTTCATGACTCGCGAATTGGAAAGGCAAGAAACATAACCACCAAACTCGCGAGATGCGAGATCATGATAAGATCCTGAGCGTCAATACACCAAAAGATGTGGACCATTGATCTAAGCCCCATCTCGGAGTCTCGCCTATCGCGACTTGGAGTGACGAGAATATCTAGTGAAGAAATAGCGATATGCGAGATCACGATAAGATCCTGACCGTTA